>DWJZ01007450.1:0-12105 GCA_018249125.1 Asbolis capucinus
CATTTAATTATTATTTAAACAGCACAGCTGTATGGTAACTTTATTGGGGGTGCCTAATACTTTTGGCCAAGGCTGTACATACAAATGAATATTATTTCGCGTGGCTTCCCGTTGTACATACCGGGTTGTATACCGGCTAAACTTCAGTTTAGCTATGGAAAACTTAATTTATTTAAGTACATAAGTGTAACAAATTGTTGTTCATTTGTTTAGGAAGTAGGATTTGTTATACATTTTTAAAGAAAATAAATAAACCTACTTATAATAAAGAATCTGGCCTTTTTTCTGGATACCTATATTGTAATAAGTGCTTTATTTTCTCGTGCTGTCTAGGTAGCACCCTCATGCTTGAGTAAGACGCCAAACTACGTATGTGGCTTCGGCAGCCAAAGCGACTCGGGCTTGAGAGTTCTTATTGTAACAACAACACTGGCTTAACTGGTCATTTGGGGGCTATATCCAAAAAAGAAAAATTAAGCATAATTTACTCTTGTCAATATAGCGTTAGTCAAATTAATTTAGACAAAAATAAATACACGCAATAGGTACCTATACCTACTGTGTTGTATTTAGGCTGCCTGTCTCTACCTAGACTGTCTAGCTTAATATGGGTGATTTAACAAAATAAATGAAATAAAACACAATATCGACATCAATATTTTACGTTTATTTCACACTGAAATTCATGCATGCTTACAAATAAATATTAGGAATAGAAGTTCGTTACTAACGAGATTACATTATAGTATTATGAGGTGGCATAACACCATTGATTACTTGATTACTTAGGTACAAAACATAGAATTAAACCAGCTACATTTTATATAAGACATTAGGCATTTCACCTTCAATAAAATTACTAGATAAATATCACTTAATAAAGAACATACCTAATGTTTTTAATGCAAGTCCTCTTTCATATATTGTCGGAGTTAATCTTTCATGATATTCCGTGTACTTACTAAATACAATTACATAAAGTACAATAGCAGAAGTTTCCTAATGGTAGCTTAGATGATTAGAGACGGATATCATTATTATTATAAGAGATACAGTTACGCTAAAAGTCATCTTAGTGTAAACCTTAAATAAAATAAACTTTTTTGGATGGAGAAAATAGTACCTGCCTAACTGTAAAGGATAAAAATAAATGTAATTGGATCACCCCTTAGAAGTAATGTTAAGCTTAGGTAATAGACAGATAAGTAACTGTATAAATTCCATGTAAAATAGACAGAGTTAGTATAAATAAGTTAACCCTTTTTCTATCGTTGAAAATTTTAAATTGCAAAATATATCTGTTGCCTCTTGTTAAGTTTTGTAATACTTATTAATGATTTCTAATTGAAAAAATATAAAAGCATCAAAAAGCTATAATAAAATGTGAAAATACAAAATAAAATTTTAGCTCATTCAACTTTTTTGACCCTGTTTTAATATTGTTAAAAATATACTGGCATACCACGCGTCATGAAGTTTATCAACGACTGTAGACGGGTGCCAGATACATAATTTCCTAAGAAGCATTGAGCGCAAACTCAAATCCTCCCAGGAAGAAGTGGGCATTGCGAAAGAGAATCAACTCATCACTGAGGCTCACAAGTGACAGTCAGAACTGCTTGGAACCATAAAATGACCTACCTATCTATCGTCCTTCTCCTTTCTAGACTTAAAAAAGATGGGTAATATTTTCCAATCAATCCAACTTACATGTTTTGATCGGAATAATTCCGTTCACATTATCCAAGACACAAAAATATTTCGTTCGCCTATAACTAATATTTTTGATGAAAATTTTTACAGCGTGCTTTATAGCAGACTCGTTCCATACCACCAAATTTCTACAGATTTCATTCAAGTTACAATAAAGCTTATGAATTTAACAAACTCAGTTCTTTATACGGCTAATACCCATTGCATTATGCCTATCCTTAAACTCTTTGAAAGAGTTTAAATGAAATATAAGTATATTTTTTCGAAAATATGTTGAATAGAACCGAAAAGATTTAATTTTATGTGTAGGTTCTACACTTACCATTTTAGTAGGGGTAGGTCCGAATATAGGTCGACTAGGCCGTGGGTATTGTTGATACTAGTTAATTATGAAAATTCCATCCTACAAAGCAGTCATTTTAAAAGGGAAAAATAATTGACAGAATTAGTGTACAGCAAAAGTTTTTTTTGTCTTTCTTTCTCTCTCATACCTTTGCCTGCAACCGAGTACTCGTTCAGCACAACAGCTTCACCAAAGACCTATTCTAACTACTAACTATCAGATGATTCGTCTATGTCAATTTCTCTCTGAAGTACTCTTTTTTATGATTCATTTATTGATACCTCATTCTACAGGTAGGTATTTAAAAATACAAATTATTAAAAAATGTTTTAACAAAACTTCATTACATATACATTAATGGAATGTAATAATTATTTTTATGTGCTTTATTATGTAATTTTGTTAAGGTAATATTAATGAATAAAGTGATATTTCAATTACTATAAAGTAAAACCTAATTTTCTGAGAATGGGCTACCATTTGCTTTTAATATATTTTTAAGTGGCAAAAACGATTTAGGTTTCCAAGAGCTGAGTTAGATTTTTAGTTATTCCTGTTCTTAAATATATTCAACATTAACTTATAATAACTAAAATACATAAATATCTTCAAAATAAAAAATCCAACCATATCCCAACTAAAATGATTTCTGTAAAGTATCATACCTACAGTATTAATCCAAAAGGTTTTAATACTGATTCCGCACTTCAAATTCTAATCTAAACGCACACTTTGTGTGACCATACGATACACGAAATTTGACAAGTCTACTTTTATATTTTTTATTAAATTTTGTCCTGAAAATCTTTGCATGTCTTGAGATATTTTACATAGCTTCCTTGAATGAAAATAATTATAATTAAGATACATTCCCTACGTATCTTAAATTCATTAGTTTGGTCTGCAATGGCGCAATACTTTCTCACCATTAAAGCTTCAATACGCGACTTTATACAAGGCGTCGGCGTTGCTAAAATCCGTGCTTTTATTATTTTTACCCATACTATCACATTTCTACTCTCGTACAATAAATTAATAACCATAGTACCTAATAAAGAAATATGCAACTAAACGAAATATGACTTGACTAGTGTTTAAAGGTTATCTAGTAATTAAAAAAGCCTCGACCGTGCCAACAGGACGGTGTTTGATAATCTTATCAAAGAACAATTCAAACAATATGAACGATTAAGAAATATCTGTAGATATGTTGTTTATTAATGAGCCTCTTTAAAAATACTTACCAAAAATTATGTTCCAAACAGAAATGTATCTCTCACACCGTAAAGTAAAATATATATATTAGGTTAATATATAATAGTTGCAGATTCAAAGAGATGGGAAAGAATCTATAGTTGTAATAGCCAGACATACATTTGACACATAGAATATAATCTAAAGTAGTTGAGCTATCCTAAAACTATGTGGGTAAATTGTATAATTTTGTATAATTCAATAAGTATACCTCAATTATACATAGAAATAGGACGCAATTGACCCATTTATATATCATATGTTAAGGACAAGCCTGTAGAGATCCCCAACGTCCTCCACACAAACATTATATTCTACTAACACAAGTGTGTGTGCCGATCACTGGACCTCAATCGGCACCACACACTTGTCAATGACAGCTTATTATTTAAAATATTATTATTATTCCCTTACTACGGAATGAAAGTATTTTAATGAGTACATAAATGTCTTAATTCTACCATGGAGCAAATTATACAAGAATATGAAATTAAAGGATACCGACAAACGCGTTTAATAAGCTAATGGTTCTTAAGAATTACGGTCGCCGCTCGAGATTACATTAAGGAGTCGTTGCGAGATGGTGTAAAATCATTTACATCTACTGCTTTTTAAGCAATCACTGCGTTATTATACGTAGAAATATAAATAAGTTAGAAAGAGGTCCCAAAATAATGTAGCTACCTGACGCCATGCTGGACGTAACCAGGATCTACATGTTATTAAAAACAAATTTTAAAATTTATAGGGATGTAGATTAAGAAAGTAGTATTTCCCCTTCAATAATCTTAAATGTGTCTGTTTATTCATCTTGCACAATTGTTTGCACAACTTTAAACTTATTCAGTTGTAAGTGTATTACACATATCTATGTATAATGTGGGTGTTACTAAGAAAATTGTAACCACGGTCTTTATTATATCCACACATGCTCTCGCTAGCTGCTTATCATGGACTACACAGCAAGTTGAACGTTTCAAGATGAAAAAACGGTCTATTTGTGCATGGAGCTAGATACTGAAATAGAAATTTAGGACATAAGGTCGTCGTCTGGGTCCCAGTTAGGGACGGGCCAAGAGGGATCCGGCGTATTGCTCCATACAGCTCTGTTCACACTGGTGTTCATCCGGCGGGCGCGCAGCTGTCTCAATGCTTGCAGTCTATCTCCTTCGCACGCGCGCAGTGCCTGAATAACCTGACACAAGTTACTTAATGTTAATTATCGAAATTGCATAGTCCGCGTTATTGGCAGAAAAGAAAAAGACATTGAGAGAAAAGTAGGTTAACTACGTTTTACAAAGTTGCTGTCAATAAAATTGCAAAAAATACCAGTAAAAAAAGATTTTCAGGGCCACGAATCTATAAAAATCACCTTCCGTAATTAAATATTAATAATACAAATACATACGTGCTTTCTATGAAAGTCCATGGCTACAAGCACGGCTACATCACCTTCGGTAAACTTATCGTCAAGGAGAATGCCACTATATTCGGATACTGAAAAAGACATTGTATTATTACTTAATTTATCTAATTGTACCTATACTCTATCAACTCTACTTATAATTAAATATAAACATATTTAACAACATAATTAGCAAAATTAAACTGGCTAATTGTGTTTCGGCAGACATGTGATATCACGAAAAATTATCATATGACAACTGATTATGTAAATTAATAAGCCAATATCTAAATCAAATAAGATGATATTTCTAGGTCTCAGGGACTCTATCCTAGGCTGCGGAGAAACGGATGGACAATATGTGCTATGAGATACCCCAACATTAGAGTAATTGCTGTAACTTACATTTTTTATACCTAAAGCAGACAATCGAGTATATGAGTCACCTGATGGTATGTGATCACTGCCACCCATGAACATTAGCAACACGGGGCGTCGCCACTACCAAATACTAACCTGTTTTGATTTATATACTTAAGATATACGTACCAGGGAATGTTGGTTCTCTCGGCATTACTGGCACGTTATCTGGATAGGAGTCGTAGTATTGCGAACCTAAAAAAATTACTAATTATAGACAACAGCATACCTTTATGAAAATTACAGTATACTAAATCCAATAATTCGTCTGTGTTAAAAAATGGTTTTAAGAAAAACAGATACTGCAACCTATATTCACAAGTTTGCAAAAGTACGCGATACCATAATTTTTTAAAAATAAAATATAAATATAGTTAAAATTACTATATTATCAAAGTCTGACGATATATCTCAAAATAAACGGTTACCTTGCAAGAGTGACGGAGAGTACGATTGAGGAGGGTAGTCCAGTTCTGTAGCTGTAATCAGAAAATTATGTTACAAATTCTCATCACAAATCTTCACTAGGAACTGCGTGGGTAACTCATTTGCTCTTGATCAGTCTTTTAAGTTCGACAATATCCTGGATATGTAAATATAAACGAAATATTATGATCGGAAAAAACACATACTTTTTTATGAACGTTCATACACAGCGAACTAGTTTATGTATAAAGAAGGTGAATTCATCATGGGCATTATAATATTTATTATAATAATGATAAATATAGATAATATTTACCGAACCCTCCACGCCCTGTCTGTGGCTCATAATACGACCGTTCGGGCTCTGTAAATTCAAATAGAATTGAAATTTAACGTTAAAAACTTACTGCACTTTCAGTAGTTAATGGATACTTAAATCGCTTCTTAGTACAGTTTTCACATATTATGTACTAAGAAGCGAAGTAACCATTAACGTCTCTGAGTATCCCACTATGATTAAGCGTTTTTAAGCCCAAAGCATTTTGTGTCTATTTGTCTGTTTGTTTATTAATTATAGCACTATAATAATTATTCATCGTGCTCCGAATTAATTCACTTACTTATTGATCTAAGTGTTGACGTATTTATTAAATTTTAATATTCTATTACTGTATCTAGAGCTTAATAGTAAATTATATAAATAATTAATTATTTAATCATGACAATGACATATCATGCACCACGCGAATTAAACGTGTAAACGTATAGACGTATATTAAAAAGTACACATGCACTTACTCCTTTATGTAAAATTCATGCAGAGTGAAGGAGAGTAAAAAAAATTAAAACGATCGAAAACACAGTCACACTAGCACAATAAGTATCACCTATACTGTTTAGCGGTTCCCTAACAGTGTTTAAGACATCGGTTATCACAAATTACTCGCTCGAACAACCCCGCATAACTTATGTATTAATGTGTTGCTATTGGAATATTTAAAATCGTTAATAGGTTTACCGAAATGGTTTGGTGAAAAATTTTGCTGATTGTACCTGGTTCTGAATAAATAAAAATCGAAAGACGTCTGGTTTCACCTAGAAATTAGTGTCATACAAAATGCCAAAACAGTCGAGATCTGTAAACTTTCTTAGTCACCTAAATCATGGAAATGTAATGCTGTCAACGAATAATAGTTAGGTACATATAGTTATACCAGCACTTACCAGTAAAATAATTCTGCCGCCAGACGACATCCTTAACCAGAATAAACGTGCCCTAACCTTTTGCTCGCTTCATTGCCTTGTCTCTCTCGATGTTCGCTAAGGCAACAAAAAGATACAATTAAGTATTACCAACCTACCTAGGCAACAGGAAATTCACGTTTAACTTAAAAATCGATTTTTTAAACTATGACGTAGGTACAAATCCTAAATATATTGTAAAATATGTACATACAAGGCGAAAAATGTGAATATTAGGCACTCTAAATATCGTATTAAAAACTTAATACATGACGCTAATTTTAGGTAACCAGTACCTACCAAGAATTTGCTCCCACAGACCCATAAAAACATTCCTGCGATTCCAACCTCCCACAGCGCGGGCGGCTTCCACTGCATCTATATGTGTAGATTTAATGAGACTTGTTATAATAATATAATAAGGGTCTTCTTGTCCACAGTTTCGAGAAATTACAAAAAAGAAATTGGTATATTTAAACTGCATAAAGTACTTAATTATTAAAGTACCTAGTTGCTATCAGATATTGAATACTTTAAAGTAAATTTATAACGATGATATCGACAATAATTGGTATATTTAGATTGACAAATAATATTATAAATTATTTACCCAGTATTTCTTGCACAATGTTTCTGGGCTGCGCGACTGGCGGATGAATAACGATGTTGGGATCAGGAGCTTCTATTAATAAATTACAATACAATAGGAAAACTTCATTTTAATATCATGAAGATCTATCTAACCCACACGTCGTAGTAGATAAGAAAATTATTTCATCGTGAACGATGATATCGACAATAATTGGTATATTTAGATTGTCGAATAATATTATAACTTATTTACCCAGTATATTATTGCACAATGTTTCTGGGCTGCGCGACTGATGGATGAATAACGATGTTGGGATCAGGAGCTTCTATTAATAAATTACAATACAATGGGAAAACTTAATTTTAATACCATGAAGATCTATCTAACCCACACGTCGTAGTAGATAAGAAAATTATTTCATCGTGAACGATGATATCGACAATATTGGTATATTTAGATTGTCATATAATATTATAACTTATTTACCCAATATTTCTTCCTCAATGTCTCTGCGCTGGTCGACTGGTTGATGAATAACGATGTTGGGACCACGAGCTTCTATTAATAAATTACAATACAATGGGAAAACTTTATTTTAATACCATAAAGATCTATCTAACCTACACGTTGTAGTAAATAAGAAAAGTATTTCATCGTGAACGATGATATCGAGAATAATTGGCATATTTAGATTGACCAAATAATATCATAAATTATTTACCCTATATTTCTTGCACAATGTGTCTACGCTGCGCGACTGGCGGATGAATAACTATGTTGGGACCACGAGCTTCTATTAATAAGTTACAATACAATGGGAAAACTTTATTTTAATACTATAAAGATCTATCTAACCCACACGTCGTAGTAGATAAGAATAGTATTTCATCGTGAACTGGCAATTGAGCGTGGTCCGTGTGTTACTATTACGCGCGTTATCCTAAAATACACAGACGCAAGCTAAAATCATAATAATATTTTTCAAATAATGCTCCTTTTCAGATAATTTTTGGTCTACTTAAAATATAAGTTAACACTTTATTCAAAAAAATTACGAGTGCTCGAGTACATAAGTTATGAATTACCTACCCTGAACAGGCAGTATGGCCCGAAGCAATGGAGCTCTCGGTCTTGGTCTTGCAACGTGTCGACGATCAAACCGCAACTCATCTAAATTTTAATATCGAGAACCTTGAATTCATCATCATCATTGCAATAGTCTAACACAGGACACAGAACTATAATATATGTATTTACTCTCAAATTTTAGCCCCATAAAATTGATGAGTGCCAAAAAAAAGGCATGGTTTATAAAATAAATGAAGTGCTACATAATGAGACGTAACAACACGTAAAAAATTATATTGAACGGTAGTATCTTTTGTAAAGGCCACATTTTTATTTAGAACCTCAATAGAACAAACGATAAATTGGGTCACTTTTAGAAAATATAGTATATTTCATAGATGTATCACGACGATATAAACGAATGTAACTCCTTCGTTATTTTATATGGGTGCACTTGAGTAGTAGTAATTTTCAAAAAAATACCTATTATTTATACAAACTGCGTACTCACAAACGCTTCAAGTACGACACTAACACATGTAATGCTCAATAAATTAAATAAAAAGCAACAAGTGGGTATAGGTACGAGTACGAGTAATTTTAAAAAGTCTATTTACCAAACATATCCCACATAAATAGTCTTCGCGGCATGCCGACACGACGACCAATGTCGCCGTTTGCTCTGTGCTCTACAGTGTCAGAAATGTTCTAGTTATTCACTGTGTACGAGTATGTAACTATTTGGCCATTTAAGGCATAAATTGAAAATTTATCAGCTACTCCATGAACAAGCTCGATAAGTTTCTTTGTGCGTCACGTATTTAGTTAAGTTAGTTTAAGATTTTATTTTTATACCGATTTAAGACATTAAAATAACTTTTGTGGTTTTCTCTTTATAAATTTCAGATTCGACACATAAATTCAGTTGCTTCCACAGAACTTTTAAGTTAACTAAATATTTACAGAGTTATTTACAATTTAAGGCTTCAAAATGTATCAGCATATCTAAATAATCTTGATGCCATACTTTGCACTATGAATCATGTAGTTAAACAAAATTTTGAATAGTCAAGTACTTAAAACGTTAAGTAAAATAATTTACCACCTGCTCCTACATCCCATAATAACATCCTGTGTTCTTGCGGGAAGTCCACAACCGCCCATGGCTCCACTGCATACTCTCCTTCGTCTAAATGACAATAAACACCCAGGATTGCAAGAGTCCTCTAACAATTTTATTTGGTAAGTGCATCATATCCAAAAAGCCTTTAAATGCATACAAATAAACGAACGGCGTCGAGCTTTGTATATTTAATATATTCAAAAGTAACTTTCCTTTCAGCAAGCGAATAAAATACGTAACACATATAATATGTTCTATAAATTATAGTAATCGGTTTAAATGGTAACCGCGTGGACGTTGCGTTTTAACCAGAGCACTCCATAAAATATTTTTGTTTTACTACAGATTGTTAGTGCCTACTCTATTGCTCGTTTGCTAGTTTCATATTCAATATTTATCAGAATCACATATCTCTTCAAGTTCGATTAGTACGATAATATAATTAATACAGGGACCAAAATAAATCTACTTAGATCTTTTGTTACCTACTAATTGGTAAACGTGGTTATCATAGATATTTGTTGGTCGTTTTGGACAAGAGCAGTTTAAATATAACAAATGAAATATGTACAATAATAAGTAAGTAGGTGAGGCTGGTTATTTAAAACAATATAATTCTTAAAAACTAAATCCACTGACTTCTTCCATGGAAACTTGTGGGGATAAATTGCCGAAAATATTTTCATAGCGTAACGTAATAGTTTTTTAAAACTCTCACAAAAATGACGTAGGATGTTTTTTCTTCCTGAAGTTTTTCTCACTAAAACAATTGACGACGAAATGGTAACGGAACATCAGTTTATGTAAATATTATTAAACATGGCACCTATAGTAAATTATTGCGCTGATGATGATTTCATGATTTCTTATTAAGTCTCTGCTTATAAATCCGAAAATAATCTGTACTCAAATTACTTGAACCATTTTTGAAACGCTTTATTAAAACCCAAAAAACATAAGTCTTGTATAAATACTATAAATAGACAAATTAATGATTATATTTGTTGTATATGTTTTTGGTCGATTATCGACAAATTGTTGATAATACCTTCCGTATATTTGATTCGGATTATCTACACGTTTGATGAGTCAATAAAATAGCTGTACATCATGGTACCTATATTTATACCACGTATAAATATCTTGAAGCAAACGAAACCTGCACCAAGAGTTGGAGAAATAATTGTTACAATTATTTAAAAAATGTTACTTATAGTACTAAGATATTTATTTAAATCGATAATTATATGGCAACGTAACAATTTATTACTGTTACTTAATATATCTACTAAACCCTCGTTGAACCAGTAATAAAAAATGCACTGTAAACGCCAATAATAAATACTTTAAAATACAACCAATTTGGAGAGAGAGAAGTACATCGAATTGCACATATACGTAGTTTTACGAATCCGAGACGACTGCTGATACTATAGAAACAAACAGACAAAAAGACAGACTTAATCAAAATAATTATATACTGGTATTGCACAAAAAAGAACAGCAATAATCGACAAGCAAGCCTTAAGCACATTGCTTATTACAACGATGTAACTGCTTATTGATTGTCTATAACGTTAAGTAATCTATTATGTATGAAAGGGACATACCTAATATGTTCGGCATCACCGCTTGCACCGGAGGTTCTGTTCCGTGTAATCCAACCGCCCTCTCTGGAACAATATTATTAATATTACATTACAAATTGTATTATACATAGCATAGGAATTTTAACTGGTGTCTCCCTAACGCCCTAAATAGAATGTAACTAGGGTCCGTTCGTTGCTTCGCCTGTATTTTGTATTGATCAAAAGTAGCCTATGTATTATTCCAGACTACAACCTACCTATGTTCTAAATTTCATTGAAAAAAGTTCAGTAATTTTTGCGTAAAGAAGTAATAAACATCTAACCATCCATCCTCATAACATTTCGCATGTATAATAACCAAAACGGTAGGACAGACGGCTACTGATGGACATTAGTGTCTGTCAAGTCACGTTTGTCAAGTTTGAATTTGCCCGTACTCTGGGTACGGGTTCTTGCTTGCCCAACCCTTGTGACAACGAATGAGCATGGGTATGATATCCATATTACAAGTTTAATCTTATATCGGTATTAAAGTTCAAAATACTTATACACTTGCATAATTGATTCATTGCGCCTATAGCAATTATGAGTGCTGCACAACTTTATACCACACTAGTGGTCGCCCGCCTGGTATGTTGATAGAATAATGCCTATACAGAGTGTTTGGAGGGTAAGTAGTCATAGGAAAATATTGGATAGGTGATGGTGTTGGCTACTGGTTGCGCCTAATTAAATAACATTTTGCCCCAAGTTAACGAGTAATCTTCTTTTGGCTTTTTTCTAGAAAATTCCCAATTTTTGTGATAAAATGTTTCATAATACTTATATTAATTATTAAAATGTCAAAAAAATGATTCAACTCGTTAGTCTAGCCTTGTCTTATTCATATTGAATCATAATTTCATACAAACAATTTAAAAAGAAATAACA
>DWJZ01007451.1:0-12103 GCA_018249125.1 Asbolis capucinus
GTTTAATGATAATATTTTATTCTTATGAGAACACATTGAATTACAAAACTATTTTTGATAACCTTGTAATTAAGAAAATATAAACATTAAATCTGTTAACAAACGAGTTATTATATAATAAAACATTAAATGTGTTCTGGCATCATTTAAAAATTACGCACTAAAGCGAACAATTTAAATGTCAGACGTGTTGCATCGACACATAAAATTGTAATATGGCTTTCAGATGACGCTCTGGTACCATCCCGATCTGGTATCACTCGGTTCCATATCGACATGTTATTAGCAGTTAATGGCACATCCCTACCGTTTCCCATTCGAGCGTCTAGTGCTGCCGCTTATCGGTAGCGTTTTACATTTTTATTGCAAGCGGATACGGCCCGCGCTGCGCCGACTTCATTATTTCTCCCTCGCAATTATTGTTTAGAGGAGTCCGGCCGGCGACCGGTCGTTCCACTAGTTTTTACAATTGCGAAGAGTAAGTTGGCAATGCTGTTATTATAATTTATTGCGTATGTCTGTAAGACTGTACCCGATCACAGCTTAACAGCTGACATAGCTGTCAGCTAAAATATTTATTATTAATAATAGAAAAATAATAAAACCTAGGAATGGTTCTCGTCCTAGGAATGGTCGTCAGAGGCAAGTACAACATCTGCTGATGTTTACCTGATGCCAATTATAGATTCTTACAAAAAATTTGCCCGTCAACACAATTAACAATCTTAATTAATCCCCTAAAAGATTATTTTGTTTACTCCCTAAGTGATTTAATCCGAAAATAATTGTCTTTATTTTTAACGATGAGAAATAACGTTATTGTAAAACATTCCGTGTCTTCGTCAACAAAACAGATATAAAATTTTCCTGAATTTAATTTATCAGGCATATCAATATTGCTAATTACTAAGTACAAACCATGTGAAACGACTGTACTCACACGTTTTTAATTCAAGACTACCGAAATGTGCATTAAAATAACACTTGGTACACATTAGCCAATCGACGTTGCAACGCGCGTTGACTCGAGGATACAAAACGCCCTGATGAAATGACAAAATATTATATTTAAATGCCGAAATCCTTGAACCTATTCCCAATGATAAAACAAAATATTATAGGGTACCTTCACCAATTCGCTTTGGAACAGCGTGGTCGAGAATATTCTAAGCCCCTTCATTGTGAGGAATAGTAAACTCAGTATTTTGAAGCCAGAGTACCTCCTCTATGGGTTAAGTAGGGACGATTTTGTTTTCTCGTCCATCGTTTGAGGTCGTCATACTATAGGCTTTTGTGCTATTACTTTTAAACATACGTTATCCTGTACTGTTGTCCAATAATAAAATGGAGGACTCAGGTCAGTAACCTTTTCAAAAATGTTACAATGATATCGGCACGGGCCAAATTTCATGTGTCATCGTCGGAAGGATCACAAGAAACGCAAAATTTCATCGTGTAAATGGTGTCCCTGTGGGCCGCGGGCCGCTGGTTGTCGACCGCTGTTACACTTCATGGATCATGGACAGCCGTCCGTATGCAAGATCTCTAACGCGCGTTGACCGCACCGCCACGTCCACACTGTGCACCAGGCCTTATAATCTTGGTACTGCAACGTTTGAATGACGTAGTGAGGTGAGGATTGAGGTGCTTCTAATTTCCGCTCGGAAGCTGCTGAGACCGCGTCATCTGAAATCTGCTTTAGCTATCAATTTCCTAGTTCTAACAGATTATATAGCATTGCTATCAAAGGTAACAGTGTTTATAATTACAAGCTCTTATTTAACTTGCAGTGTATGTTTGTATATTAGTATGCTAGTATATTTGTTTGTTACGGGTCAAATCTTACAGGATTAATTAGATCCACTTCCTCATACACTACGGAGCTGAAATTTTGCATAAAGTTTCATACTGATGACAACGCATTTTTATGACAAGCATGACCTGGTACTACGTTCAGGATTGGCTCCAAACAAGGAAACTCCTCAAAGGTTAATAATACAGTTATGAAACTTTGTGTGTTTCTTTGTATTATGGATCTATAATTAAAGCTTGTATTTTAAATATTTTTAATAAACCTTGTTTTTGCTTTTGTTTTATTGAACTTTCGTGCCTAGGAACTTATCTAAGACCTAATAGAAAACAGAGTACGTTCCATTTGGCTCATATTCAAATATGGTGCGACGTGGTGCTTATCATGATTACCCAAATAATTTCTAAACGTGCCAAGACAAAATAAAAATTATACGTAATATTTAGCGAAACGTTCATAAATTCGCGATATTTCCTATCCTATCCTCATATTTAGCATCAACCGCAAATTAATGGCGTCACCTCATCTCATTGCGGTCGAAATCGAATCTGAACGCGTCAGGAGACAGGATTACGGCCCCCGATATATATTTGTTATTGTATCACGTGGTGAGCAAATTGAATAATGTTACCCCGCCAAATAAATTGCAATAAGGTGAGAAACCGCGTCTGGCTCACAATATTTTGATTATATCGCATACCTTCGACCAATGAGAGGGCGGCGAGTGTGTAAGGTAACGCCAATAGTCGCGTCTTTAGTAACGCTCGGGGGTAAATCAAAGTATTAGTGACCGCGCTTCGTCTCGTGATGTGGGATGCTCTGATCCGTTCGGTGATTTGAAGATTGATGGGTGCGGGTGACTGGTATTTATATGGTTATCGGTTTTACGGCTTAACTCGTGTAAGGATTTCGTGCGCATGTATATTTTGAGTTGGAATACTCCATAGAAGCAAGGACCCGGGTCAATTGGATCTGATGCAACCATTCGAACTTTGCTCTTTGGCGCAGGTCCAGCAATGGGATTTTGGTTATGTTCATGATGTAATAAAAGGTTTCTTTGTTTTAGGAGCCGAACTATTGGAATATTATCGGATTGGCAGAGATTAAAATAAAAAGTGGTGAGGTGACTGCGAGTTCCTTTAAATACACGTAAGTTTTTGACTGTATTTTTGTATATTATAAGGTGTACGATTTAAATACAGCTGAACAAGTACTGCTAAACATCATCAAGGACAAAATAGGCCGATCAGAAATAGTCATACCACAGGCATAATTACAACATTTGGTATGAAATGGTATGAAAGTACGATCAAAGGCTATATATGAATAATATACCTATTGTTAACAATAAACTGTAATTTTATTAAATACTTTGAATATTAGATATTTTAAAGTATAATCTGACTGAGACTAATTAATGAGATTTATTAAAATTAAACTACAACGTGACCATTTTTCTTAGGGCCCCATGCCCAGTATACCCAGCAGGGAAACTACCAGACGAATCACCTGATGGTAAGTGATCACCGCCGCCCATGGACGGTAATTACACCAGGCTGAGGTGTTGCTGATCGTGTTGCCTGCCTGGAGGGTAGAAATAGAACCGTATACGCGGGGAAGAGATAGAAACAACGGCATCGGTACATTGCTAAACAACTGGGATCAATAACGACAACTGACTCTGTGGTATAGTTGCACCACTATATACTAATATTAAAATAATCGTAAAAATATTAAATGAAATTTATTTATAGAAGTTGATTTTTGCAAACTCTACGCCTTCACTTCAATATCACCCAAAGACTTGAAGTATCAAGAAATTTACAATGAGTTTATTTATTACTTACAGTTACAGGTAGTAGTTGTGGTAGGGTTGGATAATGCTAGGAGTATACCATTCTACTATAAAGCTAAGTTGATCAAGATTAAATTATCTAAAAATGAATATTGAAATGACCGGAAGTAGTGCCATCTGTCTTTTGTTAGTGCGAATAAGTTACAACTATTGGATTTAGTCGACTTGTTTAACACTAGATGGCGGTAGTTCCGATCAAAAATCTGTATTATCTAGACGTACAGCAATGACCCCGCCTCTCGATCCTGACATCTACAGACTTCCGGCATTACGGTGCTACTAATATAGATCGTTGGATGACGACGAGTAGGCAGGAGTCTCTCCATTTCCGTCAAATCCTCTTTTATAATATTGCCTTGTCGGCCTTGGTTCCTGTCGGTGATCGACTGGTTGTCTCAATTTATTCCTTTATGAGTAAAGAGGACGGCAAGAGAATTTTAAATGGAGGCGGAGGAAAATTAGCTTTCCATGATAGATCATTATGGCGTTGATTGAGGGTTTATCTAATAATATTTGGTCCAAGTTTTACTCAGATTGCAACTTTTAACTGTCCCACTGCTGGGCTAGGGTCTACTCTCAAGTGAGGTTATGGTCCACCACGCAGGCTACATACAGTTTAGATTTAATAGCGCAGTGTCAACTTCATGAGAAACTCTCAGGTGTGGTGGATTCCATACGATGCTTCCCTTCCTCGACGTGGGCAACTATTTTATATCCTACTAATATTATAAATGCGAAAGTTTATGCAGGCTGAACGGACGGATGGTTGGATGGAATTTTTATTATATATTATAAGTTAATGCTATACTTTGCCTATTCACTCTTGTTTTTATGACACCTATGTACATATGTACATATATTATACTCGGGTGGAGATATGGAAAAAAAATTTTTACTTCGTCACGCAAAAACTACTGAACGGATCTAAGCAAAATTTGGCACGGAGATAGAATGCAGTCTGGACACACACAGATTACTTTTTAACAACACACAACACGAGCAAAGCAGCGGGTGGACCGTAGTAAAGTGACATCGGAGCGAGAGGGGCGCGCCTATGACGCACCTAGCACTAAACACACGAGCTATAAACTAATACTTTACTACGCCCTGATCATTACGTATAGTCAAACACCGAAGGCTTTACGGCTGTTTGCCCTTCGATTCCTTTACAATGTTATATAAACAATGTCCCGTTTACCAACGTTAGTTAAGAACTCGGTTAAAAACTAATATTCAGTAGTCTTCAGTGTTTATTCGTTGTCTGTTTTCGAATGTCCAATATACGATTTTTTACATTTACATGGGTGGAGACGCATGCGTTCTGTAAAATTCAGTTAAACTTTGTTCACACATTATAATTGCTTAAAATATTGTTTTCAAATTGTTTTGAACGCTACGAACTCTGAAATGAAGTGTACTTGCGGTTTTCCCCCAATGCTACGACCTGGGGTCTCGAAGAATCCAGGATGATGAAGATGGGGACAGAGAGTCCATGTCTAGTACTGGTAATCCTGTGCCCAGCGGTGACTGTTTACCATCAGACAGCCAGTCAACTTTTCTTTATCCTTTATCTATATAAATAAAAAAATCACCAAGTATGTTAGGCGGAAAACTCGATAGCGGCTAGACCCATATAATTAATTTTTAATTTGGTATGCTGAAAATAAATAATTAGAATCATAAAAACAAAAAGGTGTTGTTGAATACGGGTGCAAGCATTCGGGAATAGAGACCCACATCTTTTGTGTACCGGTTCCAAGTTTATCAGTCTTGTTACTGAGACCATGCAGGACTGAAGGCGATAGTGTTAGGTCTTTGTTTGAAGTAGCTGGCTTCTTACTTGCTTCGTCACTCGAATCACATAAGAACGTATTGTTGTTGAACAGAGACGCTTTGGTGTAGGGATGTTGACTGGAGCCGACTTGTAACCGTCACCGAGTCTATCGGATATTCGAAATTAAAATCTGGTAAATGTTTCGAATAATTAGAGATAGAGAAATCTTAAAATGGTTTTCGTGTGGTGAGACTTCGAAAAAATTGCTTTCATCGCCTCATTAAACAGTAGGAAAATTTACATTGACAGGTACCGCCATCTAGTGTGAAACTTTGTAACTAAATGCAACAGATGCCACAGTCAACTAAATCAATACCAATTATTAGTTTCCTAAGCTGTTTCTGGTTTAAATTAATAAAAACACATGGGACCTCTATCTCTCAACAATGTGAGTCTACATGAACACTTATTATGTTTGTAACTCATGTTACATATTTAAATATTACCAGGGCAAGAAAGCTAAAGGGAAAAATAATATATTCGATCCAAATACAATTTTTATCAGTAACTACGTACACAAAAAAATCGTATAACCTAATATCCCTTATCGTATCCGACAATAACGATATATTCGAAATTCTGTAACATCTCTATTGTGGCGTTTACCTAATTGACCATATTCTCTTGACCCTAATTTAATCCTATTAATATTATAAATGCGAAAGTTTGTATGTTTGTTTGTTACTGAACCACGCAAAAACTGCGGAACCGATTTTCATGAAATTTGGCACACACAGAGGATAACTTGAATGAACATATAGGATACTTTTTATCCCGGAAATCCCACGGGATCGGAATTTACGCGGGAAAATTCATGAGAGACTTGCACTCTGTTTGGAACCGTGTGTATATCGACGTGAATTTCCTATATTTATTAATGGAAACGTTAGGTATACATGAATCATATAAAAGTATAAAATTATTCATGTTTCACAAAAATAATTAGATATTATTATATATTTTTTTAAATAAATAAAAAAAAGCGGTGGTTAAGAATTCGGCCTCCTACTCGGGTGTTCCGGGTTCGAATCCCAGGGCGCGCACTTCTGACTTTTCGAAGTTATGTGCATTTTAAGCATTTAAATGTCACTCGCTATAACGGTGAAGGAAAACATCGTGAGGTAACCTGCATGCCGGGGAATTTGCAAAACTAAAAGGTGTGTGAAGTCTGCCAAACCACACTTGGCCAGCGTGGTGGTTGGCCTTAACCTTCTTATTCAGAAAAGTAGTCCGTGCTCAATAGTGGGATGGAAACACCAGCTTTTGCCCACGGTTTCACTCGCATTGTGTATTGATAAAAAATAGCCAATGTATATCCCAAACTATAACCTATACATATGTATACCAACATTAATTTTAATACAATCAACGGTTAACGCGTAAAGAAATGCAAACGCCCAGGGGAAATTACTGTCGGTATAAAATCTATCGTATGTTCATTTCGTGAATGTGGTCTATCTCTGTGCTACGTTTCATCTTAATCCGTGAATCAATTAATGCGTCAAATAAACCCAAACATCCATAGTTATAAATTTCCTAACCATCCCAAGGAAATCTACAACTGGGATTATAATATTTATTTCCTGGATGTGGTTTATTTGCGTGCCCAGTTTTATCTTAATCCATTCAATGATTAACGCGCTAAGGAAATAGAAACATCCAAAAATCTTGACAAACTTTCATATTTATAGCAATTGTAGGGTATTAGGATTTCAATCAGCTACCGTCAAAACTACCCTCAGACTATTAAGAACATATCCGCGGTACCCCGTGAGCATGGCAGACATACAGAGCACACAATCAATACACTGAGATCAATCACTCCGGCAAACATCGGTGTATCTTTGCCTATAAATCATAGCTTTATTTACGTTATCTGGCCCGTCGCAACAATATACCACATACGTCTTCCTTCAATAAGAAATATGTTTGGAATGGAAATTATGGCGCTAATGGAAAAATAAAGATACCGTCATATTTCGTATATCGCAAATGTCACACTAAAGTCACTCCTAAATCAACGATTAGCACTCGTACCGTAGTTTCTCTGTACCGTGGTTAGGTTAGGTTAGGTTTTTTTTTATATTCTTTAATTGACTTCTTGTCCATGATCCTGTTTGATGGTAAACAGTGATGAGGTCTTAGATAGTAAAGCGCACTAATTTAGCAAAAGCCTATTCACTCTTGATTTTAAAATACATTGTAATTGAACAGGAACACCGATGCGGACAACTTATTCCAATCCCTCGTGGTACGTATTTGAGAAGAAAGGAAAATTATTATTAGGAAAGAAACGATAGATAGCGCAGAGATATGCTTCTTGCTTTAAATTTTTAGTCATCCTCCTTCTCACTCTGCTTCTATCAGCCGCCCAGGAGTGGTATGTTGGTGGTGTGTGTAGGTACCTTGCTATCATTGACCCATTGGTGTATTAATAATACACTACTTGTCTTCCTTATTTATCTGGTCCTCCTCGCTCTTGCAGAGGTTGCAAGAAGTGGATCACTTCTTTCTTGGCACAGATTGTGTTTCCCTTCTTATGGCATCCAAAAATCTCTGGTATTATTTAGACCTGGAATGTTTGTAGCTTTTTTGTGCATCCTTTTGGTTTCGGGAAGCGGATTTTTTCTCACGAGATAACATGAAACTATCAGTATTATTTCCAGGTTACGTGATTACGTTATTTTCCAGATTTTCCAGATTACGTGAAAAAGTGAATTATGATTTATTGGGGCAAGGCGAGCTGGGCGAGGAGGTAGATAGACATTTAAAAAATTCTGATATGGAGGTAGTTAGCTATTTTAATGCACATTGGTTGGAGGCGACCACAACCAACCCAGGACCTACGGCTTTAGGTGCCACAGAAGCGGTCAAGAACTTGGCCTTGCCACCCATCCATTTTCCACGCCGTTGAAGCTTAACTTTGCTGATTACTTAGAATTGAGTTAAGCCGGGCTAAGATCACTTCTTTGTTACGTATTGTTAAAATATCGTCATGTTTTGTCGTAACATATGACAGCCGGTGACGTATCATTAGTTATTCCGAAGATTAATTGAAGATCTGCCAACTTTTTCAATACTATGTAGGGACCGACACGGTGTGGGTCGCTATTCTTAGCGTGGAGCGTAGTGTATAATTTTGAACGCAGGTCGTATTAAATTAAATAATGCATTGCCTCTGTCTTTATTATTATTTTTGTTTTAGTTATTTATTTATGTACAGAAAGAATCACAAATTAAGTCGAAATAAAAAAATATATATTATTTTTATACATTACGTGGAGCTTACAAGTTTTAAATACACTGAAAGGCAAAAGCAAAGCAAAAGCTAATAGTAAAGTCAAAGTCAAATTATTTAATTCATCACATGAACCCGTTTCTCACTCTACTTAATCTTACTTAAATGGTCATTATCGTCTAAAGACACGGGCAACACCATAAGAGTAGCCAATGCAACGAATTTTGAAGGATGTTTATCATAATACATCAGTGAAAATATACGATTAGGACGATAACAATCAAGAGAAAATGGACAAGGCACACCAACAATATACTTGAGGAAGACAAAGGAGAAGAATTGATGGAATTGATGGAAAGAAGACGTCTTTACATACAAATGTGCAGAGGAAAACCAAAAACTCATTAAATAAGGTTCTTCCTATTCTTCATTACACCTTAATGAACCCTCAGAAACAGTTTCTTCCAAATATTTTCCATCTTCGTAACGTTGTAAATCATCATAAGTCGTATCACCAATTGTGGTATCACTGATGTTAAATATAAATAAAAATAATAATAATGTCTTTTTTTCTGACTTTTCAAAATTGTATCATACTAACATGCAAGAAAAAAAGGCTATTCTCGTGTTATCTATATATAAGTACCGCAATCAAATATAGATTAATTATACCAATAATTCAATACAATGTAGCTCGCTGACAATAGCACCACGCCCCAAGACGACTTTTTAAAAATGGTTCGTTAGCGTGTCCTCGGAGCCCGGCCGCTCACGTCCGCGAAACTCCGTCCGTCCGTCGAGGCCGGTCGCCTGGAAAATTCCTCTCGATTTCCCGAATTCTCGTCGCACTTGTTTCTTAACTCTTTTAAAAGTTCACGGTATTTGCTGAAAGAAGTAAATATTTGTAGGGACCGGTATAATTGACATTATTATGAGGGTAACTTGTCGTTGTGACCCAACAACAAGCGGGTTTGATTAGCCCATATTTACAGTGAAGATTACGTTCCATTCTTCACAACACTCTACTTTCATATTATTTCTTACTAATATTATAAATGCGGAACGGAACGAATCTGAATGATATTTGGGACAGAGATAGATTATAATCTCGAATAATTACCACGGGAGCAAGTCGCGGGCGGACACTGGTTTTGTATTTTACCCGGAACTTCGTTTCAGAGTAGCCAAAATCCGTAAACGAGAACATTTATTTTTTTACTTGACATTTCTTTTTTTGTAACTAGAAATTGCCTTCGCTTCGAATTAGAATTCACCCGATAAGATCGCCCGGTCGGCACGAAGCCACCACGGACTGACACCGCGGCCGAACAGGGCCGCACTAACGGACATGACCATTACACAAGATTGGAAGACCATCTACGGGGAGGTAATTAATTACTTCCTCAACCCAAGGACCGGCACGTCTTTATCTCCCCTCAAGAGGTCTACGAAGTCCTCCTTAATAATTAGTTCTGTTAATGAATAATAGACTGATTAATATTGCCACTAAAAAATTAATTACCAAAGTATTTTACTCACGAATACCTTATTAATAATTTCAATGACTTTTCGCTTTAATTAAAATTGTTTTACTTATTAACTATATTAAAATTAAAAAATGCTTCGTCAATAAACGAAATCATTTTGTTATTCGCAGTCCTGTGACATAAATTTCTATTTTATATCGGTAAGCGCTTGGCAACAATCCCGTCTGATGGTAAGAGCAATGAAACTCAGATACAGTTATGGACATCAAATAATTTAAATCTACCAACGCTTCGCAGAAGTGCCATAATAAAGAGAAGTAGAAGAAAATGAGAAAAGAAGGACCACCCAACTCTAATTAAAAATCACAAAGCACTTGTTACCAGGCAAACCCAATTTCCAGTGAAACCAGTTTGTCAACGCCTGTAGAGTAATTAATTTTGACCTACAAAAATACAGGGAAACCTATACTAGGTGTAAATTTTCTGTTTTTATATAATTTTCTTTTAAATATTTTGTTATTAATTTCTTAATTGATGTATGGACTTTCTATTGATAACCTTTGACTTTCGTTAAGTGAACTGTAGGTTCTTAAAACGAAATAAACAGTTTTAAATTTCATTTCAGTTCGATTTTTACACGACAGATTCGTCATGTTTATGTTTTTTTATGTTACAAACGAGTAGACAGATCACCTGATGGTGAAGACCGCCACCCATGGACATCAAAAACATCAGACTGGGGTGTTACTAACGCGTTGTCAGTCAGGAAGGAAATAGTAGAGAAACAGAAAGAAACAAATGCAGCGGTACATAGCTAAAACAAATCGGATCAATAACGTCAGCAACCGACCCCAGATACACCAACAACGTACTACTTCAAGACGGATGACAGAAGAAAATGTAGAGGAGGTTGACTGAAGGACGGGGAGAAAAAGAGAAGAACTGGCTGTCATGGCCCCAGCCGTAACACGACGCATCGTTTGGCGGCTGATTCAAGCAAAAGGGTAGTAGCCAGCTAGACGGGCTTCACAAAAAGATAAACCGAAAAACGCTACCACCGAGCAACGGACGTCTGTACGCTTGTTACGATACCCTTGTACGCCAGCATGGGATTATTGCTAAAATCAGGTGAAATATGTACCGAGTACCCCACACACAGCATTCATAATTACTGCCATAATTTAATCACACTCATTCCTCATAAGTCGTGAAGTTACAGTTGCACATTTCATTAACTGTTTATTACAAATAACATCGAATACACAAAAGACCCATTCCCATTTCCCCAAAATAATGGTCGAAAGCGTGAAGTGCTCCTGAAAATAATAATTTAACGATTAAAAGCGAACATAAAATGCGATATAAATCACGGTAAAAACATAATATTTTCATTTCGGCACCGTTTACAGTGAATTTTTACGGCGCGCTTAATTTTTCTTTTACGACCGGCATTTACGGTATTTTTTTATTATAAATTCCAAACCAAGTGTTGGGTTTTACCTGTGAAGAGGCGGAGTATGTGTGTGTTACAAATGGCCGTGTTTAAAATGCCCGCCCCTCCATTAATGTTTTTGTGTGTGAAAGCAGTGAGATATCCTAGTAATATTATTAATGCGAAAGTTTATAAGTATGGATGTTTGTTACTCTGTCACGAAAAAACTACTTGGCTGATTTGGATAAAACTTTACAGTAATGCAGGTTTTATATTAGAATAACATATAGACCACAATTTGTAATAATTTTATATAATTTTGGTCATTATATAACGATACATGTCAATTAAGCCCGATAAAAATCTGCCCTCTGAGAGATATCTTGGCGTACTCTGCCTGAACCAGTGGAGTTACACAAAGATGATGTACCGTAGGATTGTTTGTCT
>DWJZ01007452.1:0-12103 GCA_018249125.1 Asbolis capucinus
TATTCAGTAGGTATGGGAATCTATTTTTCATACCCCTAAATGATAAGGGTTGTCCAACCTTAACATTTATTTTTAATTTTTGGGTATCTTTTTTTATAATGCGACATTGAAAAGTACGTACCAACCCTAAATTTGCACCCTTCTATCACCAACCCCTATTTTTATAGGTATTTTAATAATGTAATCATTCTTGTACCCTACTAATTACCTCTCATTTATATTGCAAAACAATGTTTGCTGGGTTAGCTAGTTATAGTTATAAAATGAAATGAAATTAAGGAAATTAATCCGGAATTAATGCCGGCGTAAAATAAACACATGGATTCAATAACTTAATTAAATACTTACGATGAGATATCATTTAATAAAATAAATGAATAAAATGAACGAATGAAATACTTCAATTATATGAACGAACGGAATGAGTGAATGGTTATGAACAGCTGAAATGCGTAACTGACTATACGCCTACAAATAGTCTATAAACGAAATCTCAACTACGTGTCAGAGCGCACAGATTAGGTTAACAAGTCGTTATATGAGTGACGACCTTTAAGAGGATGCAAGGAACAGATCTTGTGTAAGAGGACGGCCCTCGAGGGCGGCGGGGGTGACCCTCGTGCGGCTCGCGCGGTCATTGTGCCTCATACACCAGCCTTCCTGCCTGTGGAATCAGTTTGGACTTTTTCATGTCGTATGTCTGTATTTTAGTGATGAGTGAAGGTCTGGGGATCCTACTAATATCACAAAAGCCAAAATTTGTGAGGATGGATGGATGGATGTTTATAACTCCTTCAAGCAAATACCACTAAATAGATTGGTATTGTTATATAACAATAACAGGTTTTAATTTAATACATTAGTATGTGCCGTAACCCTGCTTGCTTTTGCATGATGGAGTTACAAACATCCATCCATCCATGACAGGCTGGTTGTCCTAGTGGGAAGTGAACCTGACTGCTACACCGAAGGTCATGGGTTCGATTCCGACGTAGGTCAAACTTTTATGTGTTGAGCAGGAATATTTGTTCTGTGTGTCTGAGTGTAAAAATATCTATATAAGTATGTATCTAACAATATAAATGTGTGTTTATCAGTTGTATGGCGCAACCTAACATTTAGTTGGGCTCAGATGGCCGTGTGTGAGTTGTCCAAAGACAATTATTTATTATAACTTTCCCATTTATAATGTTAGTAGATTCAAAAACGGAAAACAATCGTAGTGTATAAATACTATATTTGTTTTGTACAATTATCCGCATTGGCTGGCTTCATAAAATTCGGTTCGACCAAACCCTGCAAATTAAATCTGGCTTCAACTCATTTTTGGCCCTCCACTGGCCCACTGCAGTAGACCAAACACAATCCACCATTGCTTCAAAGCAGAGAGGCAAGGTTAACAAGCTTTCAATAAATTACCCATTGTTATTATAGAATCAAATCCCAATATATTCATAGAGAAAAAGCAGATATTTACGTTCAGGTAAAGGCGTAGTGAGTGCCCCGGGCCCGCGTGTTATTTGAGGGAAAAATCCTCGATTGGAATATTTTTTGCTTCAGAGCAACTTGTGCCTCGTAACTATGTTTCGCAACGAGTTCCGATTGAAAATATAGGAATCGTTCCAGCCTCAAAGCATATCGTTACTAGTTGGTGCGATGAAAGGAATTTACATAACTTTATATTGGGCCGTGTTTTCCATACTGCGAGATTATCTCTATAGAAACAGAGGATAAATAGACAGTTTTATTAACATTATAATTGACGCACTCATTTCCTGAGCTGTAAAATACTGTGATAAATAACTGATTTAAAATATCTTTATTTGGGAAGTACTTTTTTGACATAACATTCAAGTTAGCACTGTTAGCGTAACGGTTTTAACGTAGGTTGGCCAACTGGGGGACGCTAATTTTGATTCCTGCGCGCACTTATGATTTTTGAAGATTTTTTTATTTTTTTATTTTTATTTGGATTGCCAACGCAAGATACAGTGGTACAAGCTTAAAATTAATGCACGTTACAGATATATATTTCATGACTGCTCCTACAATTAAAGGCAATCACAGCATGCGTTGTTACATTTTCTCTACACACAATTATATACTATTTAAAATTTTAAATCATAACAATTACTACAACAAAATAACAATAGAAAATTAAAATATTTACTTATAATTCAAATTAAATACTGTCGTTATGTACGAAATCATGTAAAATTTACGTATCATTTGCTTTGGTGAAACCTGTGCTCTTGATTGTCCCATAACGTTCTCGAAGATGTTTAAAATCTCCTTCACTTGGCCAGCGAAGAACGACCTGTACCTTTCATATTGTGAAAAGAGCCCTAAACTCGGTAGTGGGACAGACTGGATTACAGTGACTAAACTCAGAGCTTAACTTGCTGTATCATATTTCATTGAGATTTCGAGACTGCCAACAGATAAAAGTTAGACAATACACTAAGAAGAACATAACGATTTTCTTACTACCCACTACATTATACGTGTAATTCGAGTACACTACGAAACAGAAGTTCAGCTAACCTTTTTTTAAAAAACATAGCCCCGAGCTGATTGTGTTTGCAATTGGAATTCGGGTCAGAACTCATCTCCACAACAATTTGTCTCTTAATCCCGACAAAAAGTAAAATGATCGTCGACAATGTCCCGACGACGCGACGACACGACGGCACGACCACTCGACAGGAGGTTTTATTGGTTAGAAACAATTTGCATATATCGTACATTGCTATGTTCATAATTAGAAATAAGAAGGGTTTATATGAAATCAGAATTTTAAATAAACGAGTGTAGTGAGTGTTTTCAGGAATATCACCTTTTTTTGTTGAAATTTGTGTAATGTCCTGATCAAAAGTTCTGTTCCGATTTCTATCTCGACCAGATTCAGCTGTTCTAGTTTCGGCCTCAGTTTTGGTTTTGGTCCATAGTTGGTACACTCTAAGCCATGTCAGTATTAATGTTTTGTCGTACTCCATTCACTGGTTCACTTCACTGTTGTGATGTTCGTTCACTGTTGTGTTGTGATATTTGCCTCGAAATAATTTGGACTCAACACGGGTCATTGGCCAAGAGGAGGTAGACCGCTGACCGTAAAAAGCATCAGATGTCAACTACTTGGTGGTTCTGGAGTTCTTCATGGAGCGATTATTATCTTTATGTAAAGCTAGTGACGTTAGCTGCTATCTCCTTGCTTGACTCAGTCGCCAAACGACTCGTGGCGTACCGGCTAAAGGCTTGTGCGAGGGTTTGGGGCTCTCTTCTTCTGTCTCCCCATTCTTAATCACTCTCCTTACCAATCTTTTTCTGTCTTCCGTCTTTAAACAGTATGCTGTAAGAATATCTCTTATCTTGAGCAAAGTACTGCTTCTCTTCTTTCTTTGTTTCCTTTTTACTTTGTCTGTCACTGCCTTCGTGGCAACGTATTAGTGACAACACAAGCTTGTGCCACTGATGTTCAACAATCATCAGGTAGCCTCTTTGCTATAAGCATAGAAAATCCTTTTTATGCTGCATGCTTGCACAGATGGAATAGTTTGCGAATAAATATTTATAAAGTACTTTGAAAGAAAGGTCATATTGCTATGTACATAGTAACATGCTATGCTATGTACGTTGTATGTCGTTCAGCCTTAAATCTCACGCGTAACGCACACATCCCACAAACTTGCCCTATTGTATTAACCTCACTACACTAACGAGTTTAAATACATTACGGTCCACGGACCCTCGGCTCCGAGACCGGTACTCTGACGTCACAGTATCAAACACGCCGCTAAACGGTACTTAGTTTGATACGATGTTATTTAAAATACTTACTTAAATTTGTATGCGAGATCTAATAGAAAGAAATTGAGGTAAAAATTAAAGATATTGAACTTAACCTAGAAATTGAAGACCTTTCATCATGTACAGAAGCATGTTGGAATGTGTTATTAAGTATCCTCAGTAATAAGGCAGCCATGATCAATAATGGGCTATTAATAATTCTTAAAATGTTGTATTAGCATGTTTTATTTTCATTTACGGGTTACATTGAGAATAAGTCCACCCCAGTTTTAAAATGTCGACTGATACGGAGTTTCGCCCCAAATTGTAAAATAAAATTCAGAATTATTCAGTTTCAGATAATTTTATTAAAAAAGAAAAAGATATATCCTATATGAAATGCAAAATTGGTACCCTGTGTAGTCTGGATTTATTAAAGTATTAAAAATTTATTTATTCATACTTTATTGACTTATACATATTGTATAATCAAAAAGCGAACTTAATGCTAAAAGCATTCCCTGCCAGTTAACTTTTAGGCAGTGGGAAAACATCGAAAGCGGTCCATAAATATAAGTTTGGATAAAATTAAATATAAATTTCAGCAACATTGCGATAACATAGCTTAACATACGTAAATAAATATTACAATTAATAGATACAGACAAGGAATACATAAACTTATATAACAAAAACAATATATGATGTACAACTTGATTCTTTTGTGTCGACATTAAATTCCCACACTCGTAGGACTCGTGACCAGGAACGTAAAATTAACAATTTTTTCTCTACATGCTAAAGAGAAAGATATTTTTTTAAACAAACTAAATAATAAAAAACAACTACAACTAAAACACCCTGTGTGAAGATTTGATCATATTTTTTTTAGCTAATCGGAGTGGCAACGTCGCCCATTAGCGCCAATGGATTACTCGTATGTACACAAATCGCACAAATTACTTAATAAAATAGTCATTAATTCCGCATGCCCCGTCACTACTTTGTTATTTTATTACTTTGCACGTTATTATCGTTAATTGCTTCTGTTCATGTTATAATCACTTCGAGATCTTTATTTTATCCCAAATACGACGAGCTCAAATTATTACCTTGATCATGTGACCGCTACGGAGTTCTAAACGACATTCAATATTAGCCCGCACTCTTACTACATAATAGGTACATTATGAACTAGGCGTCTTTTTCGTAAAAATTACACAAATTATTTTATAGTAATAAATCAGTTATAAGCGTGTAAATGCTGTGTCAATTTGACAGATGAGACGATGTCACGATCGAACTGAAAAAAAAATTGCACAGAGTACTAATAAACGATGATGCGACAAGGCAAATGACAACGTACGAGTACGTTTACACATTCGTAATTCGTTTCGTTGATTGTAGTTTGGGCAAACTATATCCTACTTGATCTTAGTATCTAGAAAATTTGTATAAAGGCTGACCAATATCCGGATAATTTTAATAATAGTTTCCGAAAGTTATAATAAATGCGATTATTTAAGTAATGATCTGTATTTTATTGAATGCTAATGTCAATGAGAATCGACGTGTGGGAACATTTTAATCTGATGATAAGAAACAATAAAGTTACATATGTTAGCGGCAGATCGCACGCCGCGTCATTTTTTCTTAAAGTTCTCCAGATATTTATTTCATTTTTCATGCTAATCTTCTTCCTATATCCCATGCTTTCGAGCTATTAAAGTTAAGGTGGAAATCATTCCCAGAACGTAAATCTGAAAAATTTCAGCTTTTAATTTAAGTTTCAAGTTCAGCCGTTCTCGGGTTTGACATACCGGGTTTGACTAAGACAGACCGAGAGCAGAAATTAAAATTAATTGTTAAATTAATTGCCTCTTTGAGCATTGAACCCAGAACGGTGGTATAGCATGTTAACCATTGCGCCATACGTACATATGTATTTGTAAGGGAGCCTTTATTCCACAAACCTATCAGGTTTTGAATCTCTATTTTCAAAGTATTTCTTTTCTGTCACTCTTTATGGTGGGTATACATTAATTTATTTTAAGTGGTATGTTTCAGAAGATGAGTGATAATCTGCTTTTTATAAGTAAATTTGCTGGAAGGTTGTCCTAGGATAGGTAGTGCGTTCCAGAGTCGGGTGGCTAGCGCTGCGAATGATCTGGATAGGAAACCAGTACGGTGAATTGGAGAAGACAAGGCTATCGTCTGAGATGAGTGCAGCGCCCGATCATGAGTATCACACCGGAACTGGAAAAGGCATATCAGCTACTCTTGTGTGTAAAATTGCCCTCGCTTCGAAGAATAGTCATCCAGTGGCTTCGGAGTTGCCATACTAGTTTTAACCTGCTATCCCACAGGAACATATTTCTGGGATAAAAATTATCCTATATCCGTTTTCCATACATAAACTACAAACCAGCTAAATTTCATCTAAATTGGTCCATTGATACCAGTCGCCATACAAATTTTAATCTGTTATCCTGCGGGAACAAAGCCTGGGATAAAATCTATCCTATAACCATTCTCGGGTTTTAAACTTTGACTATGCCAAGTTTTATCTAAATCTCTCCAGTATTTTCTCTGTTGTCTCTTCCAGCCAGAAAGAGAGACAGACAAGAAATCCAAAAAAAAATTGTTTTGGTCTCTATATCGATAAAAAAGCCTCGCTGCCTGAAAGTTTCCAAAAAAAACTTAATGTACAGAATTGACCCCGTTACAGTGTTAACATCAGTATAGACGTGGCTTTAGTTAATATTTCCGTTTTATTTTCAATTACCCCCTTATTATTTCTTTTTAATAAGGTAGAATTATTATTGTACAAAGCTTACAAAAAATTATTTGAACTATAAGAAATTGGATCTAAGTGTGGCTGGTCCAATGCATTGGTCGGTTTTTCAGTCCGAATTTACTAGACTATGTTCAAAATATGTCCGTTCTGTTAAAAATTTTCATTTTAAACAGCCATATGTTTTAATTTTTTTCAAGTAGAATTATGCAAAGCTTAGTAAATAAAGATGAAATTGCCACGTTCTAACGAGCCACCGGCAGGCGGCTTGATTTAATTAAATGAGTCTGGATGTGCAATCAACTAATAAGTTTGAACGAAACCAACGGATTAACTTTTGAATGCATTTCGCTGTAGTTTCAAGTGGTAGGATCTGTACAGACCGGGATGTTCGGAGTGTATTTTTCATCGTAGTAAAAAACAGTTTTGGGACATTTAGATAAGGTTTCAAATTAAATGAAATAATGAACCTTATTTCCATGAGCCAAAACTCTTTTTTAAATACGATAAAAATGTGCTCTGCTCTCAGTGTCGGTCGGTCTGAACGGAACCTTATGCTCACACTCGCCAATTATTGGCTACTGTTACAAGTTGGCTTGCGGATTAACTGGCTCAGATTGGGTTCGAGTTGAGCTTCAGCTAGCATTGCTTTTAGTTCTGCATCGCTTTTACTTTCATTGGAATTATATTTCGTAGTAAATAATAAATTCGGCAGGCCGGTTAGTCTAGTGGTTAGTGAATCTGAGTGCTACACCGGAGGTCGTGGGTTCGATTCTCGCCCAGGTCAAACTTTTCTGTGATGAGCAGGAATGTTTATTCAGTGTGTCTGGGTGTGAATATCTATATAAGTATATATATATATATCAACAGGTATATTATAATATATATGTATATATATAGTATATATATAACGTATGCGTGTAGCCAATGGCTGCACTGAAACAACAGTGGAATATGTTTTAGGGACCGTACTTTAAAGGGTCGAAGTTATTTTTTGGATTAAAAAGGCTCAGGACTGGTCAGGTACACTGTTTAGACGCCTCCGACGCACTCATGCACGCCATTTTTTAAGTCTAACCCAGGTTCGAAACTCCTAATTTATCATTAAGCAGTGATAGCCTAGTAGTTAAGAATTCGGTTCATACTGGGGGGGTCCGGGTTCGAATCCCATGGCACGCACTACTGACTTTTCGGAGTTATGTGCGTTTTAAGCATTTAAATGTCACTCACTGTGACGATGTAGGAAAACATCGTGAAGAAACCTGTATGCCAGGGAGTTTGCAAAACTCAAAGGTATGTGAAGTCTGCCAAACCGGACTTGGCCAGAGTGGTGGACTATGGCCTTAACCTAATCATTCAGAGAAGAGACCCGTGCTCAAAAGTGGACCGTAATGGGTTGAAAGGAATGCAGTACAGAAATAGATAAATCTTACATTCTATAATAGGCTACTATGGAGTACAGATTCTTGCTTTTCATGACTGAGGAGGCTTGGATCATATTTTACCATGCTGTTCCACTATGGACCAATTGAATACATAGCCCACGGGTCTGCCTGCGGTGTGTTGATAAAAAGTAGCCAATATATTCCAGACTGTAATCTATCTGTGTGTTAAATTTCATTAGGATCTGTTCAGTAGTTTTAAAGAGGAACAAACCATCCATCCGAAAAAACTTTCGGATTTATAATATTAGTTGGACTAATGTCTATTAAATATAACTTTTTCAATAGAAAGCAAAAGTTACCTTATACGGCATGCTCTCGAAAAAGATAGAGGTAGCTGAGATTTTCTTAGTAGCTGTGAAGAATCCATGTGTGAGATGACCACCATCGGGAAGGTCCAAGCCCATTATACGTCCGTGGGGCTCTACTATACCAGTATACACTGCAAAATTTGCTGGGGAACCTACAAATCAAATAATGTTTAATAATAAAATTATATATTAACTGTATGTGTGTACTGGTCGTGAGTATTTTATAAGTTAATGTGAGGGTACCCACACATCAAGCTAATAATGGATCTGGGCTACGTACACAATATGAAATATCATGTAAGTTCATAACAGTGGCAGCGAGGAGGGGAAAGAAGCAGCGGTGATAGCCTACTGGTTTGAATGTTGGTCTCTCCAATGGGATGTCCTGGATTCAAATCCTGTGGTGTGCACCGCGAATTTTCAAAGTTATGTGCATATCAAAAGTTGGCTATCACTCGCCACAGTGAAGAAAAGTTTCTCATTATATTTTGCCATAAGTTCTTGAAGGTATGTGAAGTCTACTCTGCACTTGGCCAACATGGTAGACTATGTACCGTGCACATTGTGAGAGGAAACCCAAACTCAGTAATGGGACAGATATGGGTTGCAATAGTGAGAGCATACTAACTTCTGCCTTAGGCACCTGTGTGATGTGTTGATAAAAGGTAGCCTGTGTTATTCCACACTACAAATATACTCAGTGAGAACACATATTTATACACACAAACATAGTTGAGCGATAAATATATCGCAAGCAGGATCATTACTAATGTAGTTACATGAACCCAGGATAAATGGTTAGTAGGCTGTAGTAGTTAATTGTTATTCTGATACTTTGGACTATAATTGTAGTTAGGTATACCTGAATAAGGTTGTACATTGACTCCCCATTCTTCAGAGTTTAGTTTATATGCTTCTAAGGATCGCTGTTGTGCCAATATCTCAATTTCGTCAATAAATTCATTTCCACCATAGTATCTGAAAAATAAGAAATGAAATTCCTATAATAGTTATAGATTTATTTATTAGGTTATTAATTGAAAAATTTCATAATTGTAACATTCTGTGAATGTCCAATGTTTGAATTAGGACGAACTAGATGTTTGGAAAACTGATTTATACAGATGACGAAATACATAAATATTAAAATTCATACTACACTTATGATAAATAATTTATTAATTTAAACCAAAAGGTTTTGTCCAATTTGTCAATGTTTAATGACAGTGAATACTTTTAGCTCTTGGTCCTGGACTGTAAGGCACGAAAAAGGTTAAATAAATCATTCATTTTTATACAGCAGTATGTGATCACTGTATATCTTGTATATTTGTATAATAAACAGTCACATGTAATATCAATATTGGGGTTTATTATAGTTTTTGTTTTATTCATATGTTGGTAAGGTCACAAGTTCAGTTTCATAAACAATGTAGTGATAATATTCTTATCTCCAATTATTACTAAATGGATTCTACTTCTATTTGATTTGCCATCAATTGGTATATTAGTATATTGGAATTAAATAGATATATGTTATAGACTTGTAGAAAGTGGATAAGATGAGTTTAAACTTGACATTTTAGGATCCCACATACAAATGGTGACAGTCTAATAAAAAAATTGTTTTCAAAGTCAAATTATTTATCACAGGAACTAACAGCTCACTTAATGAACATATTATCCTTAAAGAATTAAATCCGAGCACACTTGCTTTACAAGCCAGTTCATTACTTGACAATGGGCCCTTTGTTTTGATTCATCTAAGACATTATCTGTACACAATTGAGTTTTTTTACAACTTATTATTTTAACTTAATTCCTTAAACATTTCTAAAAGAATTTTTGTCGTACAAATTTGACACATTTATACAGTAAACTTTAATTTCAAATTCTGGCTAAGGTATCAGTAATTACCTTTGATGAGGCATTCCTTCAGAATACTTATTATGAAGGCACGAACTGAGGCACTGAAGGACCGGAACGGATGTGAAATTCTCCGAAGCTATCATCTCCAACCCACTTCTCTGTCTCTCTTTTTCTTTTTGAATTATTCCAAAAAGTTCCGGATCAGTGTCCGATAGATTCCCATTTAAGAGTTGGTTATTCATGATGCTTGTGATATGTAAGCTACGTTGAGATTCCTTAAAGAAAAATATTTTTTTAACTGAACACTTCTTAATACAAAATGGGAGTGTAAGTATTTGATAAAGAATAAATAATTTAATATGTCAATCAGTTTATATATTGATTGTGAAATCGTTATCAGCAAAAAGAGTTAACCAACACGAAGACTGACAGTATAATATGAAATAATTTCACTATTGATAACCAATTAAAAGAAAGCCTTACAAATGGTTTTATGTTCTTATATGATGCATACTTTATATTAATGTATATAAATCTGCTTTAAACAGGTATTATAAAAAAAAATTAGATAAAATGGACACAGGTGCCTGAATAACCTTAATGTAATTAGAAATATTATTGAATTTGGGTTTAAGTTTACAATTTATACAAAACTTACACCAGCAGGTGTTGTAATTAATCCTAGTTAATTAATTTCTAATCGCACTGAAATTACATTCACTACAACACATGTAGCGAACTAAAATGAAACTTTTTAAAAGTTTCGACACCCGTGCGTCTATACGTTAGCTGTTGATTAAACTGATTGAATAATTCACTGGAGGCGTAAGACACTTACCCTAAAGAAGGTTTTGGCTTGGACTGGCTGTTTTGCTCGATTCAAATAACGATAACTAAAGACATTTAGTTGTTTTGTTACATCATGAAAACAAGTCCTCAGTATATTTACACTCATATTTTAACTATTTACTGCGGCGTTCACTAAAAACATAAAGTAATATTGAGTTAATATTGTAAACACTTTTTGCGTCGATATCAGCTATGATAACCCATTATGAACTTTATAATCACGTAATAAAATGTGACATTGACATATAAATTGGCGCTCTACTCACATGTGATGGGACTGTCAAAGTGGCAACCTGAAATGCCTAATTGACGGTTGAATATAGTTCAGGAAGAAAACATTTTATTTTAATGTTTTAATTCGTTCATATTTATGCAGATATGTAACGTCACGTAATGACAGCATTATTATTAGTTGTGATTAAGTTATGAAGGTAGGTTATAAAAAATTTAAATTGGTATGTGCCGAGTAACAGTTAATAGGCAACATAATAATAAGCAAACAAGCAAAAAATAAAAAAAAAAGTAGTTACTTTTCCAATAAAAAACACCAATTGTTTTTTTGGTGATGAATATTTAGCAAACACGTCACCGCGGTTCTTCCTCACGTTTTCATTTGAATGGAATGAAAATAAGATTCACGTGTGTCACTGTACTTGGAACGAAAGTGTAATAATTTACAATGTGGTGTCACGGTGGTGTAGGCAATTTAGTTTCAGGGTCGTATTGGATCGTCGACTTAATTTACATACATTTATAGGTATAATCGATACTATATATCTAACTATATATCAAAGAAATGATGGCTCGATTAGCTTTATAAACCTTTGAGAAAATATACATATGTATAAATCCAATCAAGGGACTTCTGATCAATTAAGTCTTCGATATCCATCCATCCGTTTGCAACCGTTTTGGCTTTGCCTTTTCAACCGTTATATGTAGAATTTTTTTTACGTAACTTTTTTTAATGTGATCTAAAATTATTAAAGATCTAAATAATTCTTCTTGTATTACGCCACTATATATATACATATTCACAATACTATATATAT
>DWJZ01007453.1:0-12102 GCA_018249125.1 Asbolis capucinus
TTTAGACGTACTATATTTTTACTGCTTTCGTTAAAGAAATACTATATTCAGACAAATATATATAAAAAAGTTGACAACCTTACATGGATCACCGGTTAAAAATCACTTTCGTGGATAAAACGCACTAATGTACAAGTCTTGAAGACATTCAAATTGTATCCGCACGAGAACGAAGTACTACAAAAGTCTTATACAATAGCATTTCAATAGCTTAAAGGTGATTCATTGTCCAATTCGCATGCATTGATTTCCATCCTACAATGTCGGTACACAAACCTTCATCAGTTTTTGTCATTAGTCAATTAACCAGCAACTCTGTAACACTCAAATTCAAGGCTATGGCCACTGAATAGGTAGGATTCGACGGTTCTTATAAATTTTCGGTTACAATTAAAAATATTCATTACTTTGTTTGAACTAACTTGGCTTAGTGTTTAAACGTCACTCCAATGCGGATTGGTGGATGGTGTTGACCTGTTCCAGCATTTCAGGTGAAAAAAAAGTTTTTTTTTATATTTATTGAACTGTTCAAGCATTCCTGATGAAAAAAATTTTTTTTTTTAAATATTTATATTAACATTGCAGTACAGATTCTTGCAGACAAAATGCTTGGGCATGAGTTTAATATATACGTAAGTAGTAGTAAGTGCTATCTGTAAATGTGACTTGGAAAAAAATAACTCCTTGGGAGTTTCTTTCCGCTTCTTCTTCCAAGACCAATCACCGTAGGGATTTGTTGAAGCGACGGCGTAGTTTGACTTTCGAAAAGTGTTTGTAAAAACCAAGTTTGAATAAAATTTTGCTTCATTTCATTTTTGAAATTACACCTTAACACAACATTAAACTAAACTAAGAAAATCTTATTCATATACAAGAGTCAATAGGCATTTATTAAATTAGTTGATTCAACATCTTAGACATCGTTGGCACCATCTTCAGTTTGTTCTACCCATCATCAGGTAGGTAGAACAAGCATTATTATTGTAAAAAAAAGGTAAATAAGGCCTTTATACCGCTCAAGGGCGTTCGACAAGGTTTAACGTTTTCCAACTGACAAGATCAGCCAGGACTGACGACTTTACGTACCCTTCGAAGCACGGAAGCGCTCATACAATGTGTGCCGTTATCGGCCATAAACCCATTTTCCGTGGCCAAAATGCCGCCGGCGCGCAGGGACATTAACATTTACTTCTTACCTATAGAATTAGGTACATTCACAATGCAATATCAACCCCTGTAAAACCAAATTTGCAATTTCCCCTCCCGATGACTCATACCATATTTTATTCATAGGAGGTATTAGGACGGCTTAGTATGACGTTGTACTGTTCATATTTATTTTATTGCTAGGCAATGTACGGAGATATTTACTTATTTGATGAGTTATTTATGAATGGCAACTTTGTTTCGCTATGCTTCATCACATCAAGGTCTTCTGATGACATATTCCTAAAACTAATTAAATAAATATCTTTGGACAACTCACACACGGCCATCTGAGCCCAAACTAAGCGTTAGCTTGTACTATGTCAGATAACTGATAAACATACATTTATACTTTTAAATACATACTTAAATAGATATTTTATAACACACCCAGACACACAGGACAAACTGTTCATCACGGAAAAGTTTGATCTGGCTGGGAATCGAACCCACGACCTCCGGTTTAGTATTCAGGTTCATTAACCACTAGACCAAGCGGTCTGTCAACTAAGAATTAATTATCTATATTTATTAGTATAATGGGATTAAGAAGAAATTACTGTAGTACCCAGCAATGTAGCAGCAACAAACTGCTACACAGAAACCGAGTCATTGATTATTTATACTTTACATGCTAACATAAAATTGATGCAGCAATGTATTTTACGTGCAAGGATTATATATGAACTGTTTTCTTTATTTGACCATTACAAAATACACCATATTCAATGGTACGAGCTGTTTTATGTACCAAAATTGTACAATACCCTAGATTTCATATTTTTTATTTTTAACTAGCCAAAGCTTCGCTTACTTATATAAATTGTTTTTTTTTATTACCAGTGGACTTAAAAAAACCGTACAAACTTTCATTCTGTATCCCAAGGGAACCCCGGTATATTAGGGACGAAAATTATCCTAAATCTTAATTATTTATCAAGATTTAAATTCATTCCAAAACTAAACACTACATTATTATTTAGTTAACTTTCATCCCCCTTTTCTATGCTTTATAGAAAAAAATTAAAGAAATTGAATGATATTGAATGTATTATACTAAGGCTATATAAAGAGATATATCAAAGTTTTTTAAGGTTTAATTTAAGGTGATAATTTGTTAATATTTTGTAAGGGTAATTTATGCCAGCCACCCTTCCCTATTTAAAATCTAAATGCTTTCCTAAAGTTTTAAAATAATCATGACGTAGTACTACTGTTTAAAAGAAAAATGTAAGTAGGTTGGCTTAATAAGTTAATTCAGCACCTACAGAACCCTAAATTGCACCTGACCTGATACGCATTTACCCGGTAATTAATGTTATGTTCTAAACATTACAGAATTACGAGGAGGGCCCCTAGGATCTGATGTGTACAAGCTGCAGCAGTGGCACTGCCACTGGGGCGCGGTGAACGGGGAAGGGTCGGAGCACACTGTGGATGGCCGTTCCTTCTCCGGGGAGCTCCACCTCGTCCACTGGAACACCACCAAGTACCACAGCTTCGTTGAAGCAGCCGGCAAGCCTGATGGTCTAGCGGTTTTAGGAGTATTGCTGATGGTAAGCTTAAAAATATTTTATCGTATCTTTACTTCCTCACTGATAAATGATATAGTAATTTTGTATGTATGTATATTGAGCTTTAACACGTTAACCACTGAATCGATTTTGATGGAAATTTAAACATATATACTCCAAAACTTAAGGAAGAACATATGTAGATTACTTTTATTGGCAAAAAATGACATGAAAGTGTAATGTTAGGGAAGAAATCTCGTATGAAATTACATCATCGTCATAAATTTATAAAACCATACAAGTTTGTACCTATTTATATTGATAAGATGATTTATGATATAACATAGAAAAATATTTGGTCTACTGTTTTTGAAATTTCCATCTGAAAGAGGCATGAATAGATCATTCTAAACGGTTTCACGGGGACATAGACAAAGGAAAAATAATTTGTAATAAAAACCACCATAATATTAGTTATTCCATAGTTCCGTAGCACTGGAATTCTTCCTGACCACCGTAGACTATTTTTAGTACGTAATTTTAGTGTCAAATAATATCTGTGGTAGCGTTTGGATCCATATGAAAGTCCAAGTTGATTGGACGCATCCGTCAGCGGTGAACGAAATTACCATGTGACCTCTGTCACTCACTGACACACACAATAAATTTTAATCTAATATAGCTACCTCTTCCTATAAGCTCTGGATACATATATAAACAATATCACTAACATATATAAATAATATCACTTTTGCCCTTAGGCTTCGCTCTAAATCTTCGCTCTTATATTAAATTTTACACAGTCATACCCACATTAGAAAGTCTTGTGTTACTGGTTGTATAACCGAGAACAAACATCCATCTGCTACATAAATGCCTGCATGATCGGAAGTCAAACCCCTCTTGATTAACGAGTAGTTGACCAACTAAGGTTCAACGTCTTTATAATTCAATTTACAAACCATTCACACCCAACACAATATGTATATTTAGTCCGTAATTTGACAATTTTTATTCCATCGACATATCCTTTTTATTTGAAAACCAATAAATATTTTACCATACTAATAATAAAACAAAAATATATAAAAATAAAATAAAACAAAGAGCTGATTTTTTTTTCTCAATATTTCAAGATGGTAACATTTGCTAATGTGACCCAGTCAGTTTTTACTTTCAACCGATATGTTGGTATATTGAGCACGTGTTAACTGTTTATATAAAATGCAACTAACTCAACAAAACAACGGAAAGAGATATGTCAGTGAAACCTCTCAACTCAATCCTTTTAGAAGCGTCACCATCTGTAAGTATCAAAGGTCAAACATACCGTTACGCATTATACTACACGTCATAGGTAATACCGTAACTTAATATGAGGAATTTAGACATTACTAACAATTAACTTACCTATTAGGAACTTATTCTCTTACACATTACTACTTATATTCTGTTCGAAGTCGATCTGGAATATTTACCGACAAACCGTTATAAAGCAGCCACTGACAAACAGGAGAATTGAAATTTTATGTTTTTCAGTTTCAATATTTTTGGTACTATTAGTTTTTTGGCCTCTTTAACTTATAAATTATCCTATTTTTAACCGACTTCAAAAAAAGGTTTCCCAATTTAACCGTATATATACATATATGTATATTTTTTTATGTTAGTTCGCGGATAATCTTTCATGTCGCTTTGAATGACATCTGATGACTGGTTTTTGACTAATTAGCTTTTATTTGTTTTTATTAAAATTCGTTCATAACTTTTTATTGGGTTTACCGATTTTGATGATTCTTTTTTTATCCAAAAGGTAGTACTTGCCGCATATTTCCATGTAGTTTTGAGCGACATCTCACGGGCAGTTTTTGAGTTAGCTTTAATAATGCGTATTTAACTGGTTGCGACTACGTTGACAATAATTGTTTCATTGTGTTACTTGTCGGAGGCATTTGAAGTCGGTTTTTTTAAAGATAAAAATGATTCTTTTATTGACATATGTAAAAAGTGCATTAAAATATAATTTATCAATTATAAAAGCATAGAACATACTTTAATAGGTTGTAAGGTCAACTCCTTCATGAAATTAAGATTGTCAGAGCGTAAGTTTGTGAATGATATTGTGTGTTATAATTTTTGACATCATATTTAATCATACCCACTTTATACTTACTTCTTTGACTAAAACTTCGATTAATTTACTAATGAAAAATAGAATAAGTAGTTTGGATGAACAAAATGCATTCATTTTACTAAAATGAAAACCCCACAAGTAAATTTTTGTGTTTTGTTTACATTTTTTCTGAATCGAAGTTACACCGAATATTGAAACTTTATATACTCTATGGATTAAAAAAAAGAAATCAACAAAACCGGAGTTCAAAAAGTTACATATACAAAAAATAACCTATACTCGAACATGTCGTTCTTTTTGCAAGTCAGTTAAAAACATGTTTCAATATGTGGACCGGCTTTCGTCAGCTATATAGGGTTTAAAAATAAAAAGTGGGTAATTAAAATAATTAAGGGAAATCGTGTGTAAACAATTTACAAATAACATCCTTTAATAAGACCAGCGTGTTGTCAGTATTAAGAGGAAATATTTATTATTGACCTATACTTATTACGTCAAGTTCCCACCCACTACGATAACGAATATAGCATCATATGAGTAATAGGTATCTAGCTGCGTAAAATACATCGATTCCTTCTAAAGCCTTTTAATTTCAGTAGCTGAATGGAAAATGGTTACTGCTATACATCCGTGACGCCAAATACCATTAGGTAATTACAATAATTACCACACTTTAAATTGTTCAAAATTCAAATCGTATATTTCGTTTTATGAACTAATAGGTTGCTTATCCAAAGCTAGTTAGAGACGAGGGTAGGAATAGAAAGAATAAGAAAAAATAAAAAGAATAATAAAAACTCGTTTAAATGTTCTTGATGTGAAACTTCCTCAGATCAGATAAGTTGGCGCTACTTGATTACATTAGCTTATGGAATGAAATGCGAATATAGGATGCCGCTATAAGAAAGAATAGGACAAAATTACTCCTTAGGCACTTTAAGTTAACTACCTCAAGGAAATATATCGCATTATTATCATAATTTTAGACTTTTTAGTTAGTTATAACATTCTTAAAATAACGAATACTGTCTTTCAACTATGTGACCTTAGATACAGACAGAAATACGCATTGTTTTAGAGGAAACTGCTACAAATAACTGGATTTTATTTTTGGTAGAATAATGTAAATTTGACCGTTCGACCGATTTTATGGCGATCGCACAATGTAAAAAAGTAAAAATGCCTACAAAATATTCATAAAATATACTGTAAGAAAACCATATCCTAAAGTACTTAATACATCTGGGGACACGGCAGCGCCCCCACCACAAGTCGAGCAACGTCGATGCATTATGCTGCTCGAAGCAGTTCATTTTCGACCTCCTATAACTTTGTTATGGATACAACTGGAAGCTTGAATTTTTAGTAACCAAGTTACGTCATATTAGTCGTCATAGTAGTTTTAATTTTAATATTAATATTATCTATCCAAATATACTCAGATTCGATTCCCATATTCCTCGCTATCCTTTCTCGTCGTTCAGAGCACTTTTAGTTTAGAATATGATGTGCCCCAGATTATTCATTCAATACAATATATAAACTTACACGACAAGATTACTGTAAAATAGACTTTGTTTTATTCCAGGTCGGCAATAAACACGAAGAGCTGGAAAAGGTAGTGCGGCTGCTGCCGTACATCCAGCACAAGGGGGACAAGGTGACCTTCTCTGAGGCTCTGGACCCTGCGAGATTGCTGCCCCCCCGGACCGCTTACTGGACTTACCCCGGCTCGCTCACAACGCCTCCCTGCACTGAATCTGTCACTTGGATACTCTTCAAAGAACCTGTCCAGGTCTCCGCTGAACAGGTGATTGGCTATGAAGTTTTTTCATTTCGTCACTTACATTACTTATCGCGAATTTTCTTAAAATGCGCGGTCAATAGAGGATTTGACTTGATAGAATAGTTATAGTATACTGGCTTAGTAAAAATAATTACGATCGTTAAGAGATGTATAAAAAAGGAATGATAAACTAATAAATTATGATAACTGTATGTTTTTTGTACAAACAAGTTCGTTTCTATTCCGTCAATTTCATTAATTTTACTTATTCATTCGATAAAATTATACACATTTTCTTACTACTATATCTACTATTATAAAAAAGTGGAGTACAAAATACAAAACACAGATGCACTAATAAGGAATAATATCAAAGTTTCCTTATGTAGGATATCTGAAAACTTGTTTCGCATTCGGCGTTATAACCTCCGAATGACTTCACTACCGGTTTCCGATGAAGCGCCGCTACTTGCCCACTTGACTACGGACGGCGAGCAGCGGTAGTGAGTGGTGACCGGTGTGGCGCCAACCGACCCACTTTCCAACTGCCGCACTTTCGAAAACTTCGTTTTTTAATCTGCGCTGTATAGTACGCGGTGATTCTGTAATCTGATCTCACAAATCAAAGTTACGGCCAGCATTTTTTGGGTCAAAATTGGCAATAGTTATGGGGTGTTTAGTATAGTATAGTATTTATCATGGTTAAGTCAATGATTTTTATAACCCCTTGTATAAAAATGAAAGTCACAGATTAAACAAGGGCTAAAGTAATTGCTACATTCAAAAATCCTTTAATAGTCACTACTCTCCTTAGTAAAGATTTTGTATTTAGATTCTGTATGGAATGATTTAAGTAATCTTTAACGACTCTGATTGCAGCAGCTAATACCTTATGGCTCTGCACTGGTTGATTTTGGCTAACTGTGAAAAAATGGGTCTTAATAAATAATCTCACAGCGGAAATTATTTTGACTTTGAATAGTGAAACTTCCACGGAAATTACCATACTAAACAAAGAACATCTATATGTACTTACCCTATGTATATACCACAGAGTAGATATCAAATAGCAATGTAGGTATATGCTATGCCACATGCGTACTCCAACCGATAACAAATTTATATCATAAATCGATATTTTGTAATAGAAAACAAATAGATTAGATACTTTTTAGGAAACAGTAAAATAAATTACATCTTCTTAATAAGTATTTTTATATTCCAGCTGGCTCTAATGCGGAAGCTACGGTGTGGTGAAGCGTCATGCGGCGTCGAAGCCATGGAACTGCTACACAATTATAGACCAACTCTACCTCTTGGAAACCGCGAACTTCGCGACTACGGAGGAAATTAACTTGAGTTAACGTTCATCAGCCCTCCTCAGGGCCAAATCTGCTGATACCTACTGAACAAGCATCAATATGGTGTGGTGATACGAATTCTCAGTGTACTTGTGTTCTTGATAGTAACTTATACCGCCATATACAAGGTGATAAAACATTGCTAATGTTTGTGCCTAAGTGTTACTAGCGCAATAAATTTATTGCGGTTTTTCTATTGCAATTTGAATTCGATACGTACATATAGAGCGAGTATAGAAATATAGATGTTTAATGAATACCGATACTAAGCTAAATGTCTGCAGCTAAAAATGAAACGGGTCATTAAAATAGATCTTTTAGGAGTTTTAGGGATTAAAGTGCTTTATGAAGGTCTGTCGTGTAGGTATCTACTAGCCCTATCGAAAATATTTGAATGTCGTACGTTATCGAAGGTAACTTCACTTTTACAAATTACAAAAAATATGATGTATTTGTGTATAGTCTGTATGTCGAAGTAGTGCCGAATTTGTCTGTTTATTTAATTTTCATTTCATGTTACCACCGTTTTGGAAAGGTTTTTAATTGAGAAAAGAAACGGCGAGAGAAATTCCATATCCCTTAGCACAGCCTCAACTCACTTCCTTATTGAACCTACCTAAAAATGTAAACATGTCTTCAGATACTTCTTCGGTATACAGATAGGTATACATAGTTATAAGTAAATAATGTACCTACCGAATATGATATGTACAACTTTTAAATCACTTATTGTGTTTTGCATATCTTATGCGATAAAGATTAAAATCTGATTCATCCTTGCATTTTAGCATGCAACATGCGTACTGTACATTGTTTTACCTTGTTTAAATAGATGTATGAAATAAAGTGCCTCGAAAACTTCGATGCAGTTATGTTAACCGCATCGACTAGGTATTATATTATGTATTGTCCATAGAATTAAAACGAGTAATTTCTATGGTGATTTAATAGTGAATAGTGTGAATAGTCATTTAGTTTTAATATAATATCCGTCTCTACATTAAATATTGGATCTGTTATTGTCTGTACAGACTATATTATACAGACTTTTATTGTATGCGTTTGTTATAGATTTTATGAAATAGTCTAAAGTGCTAGCTCTTTATTTTACTAAATTAGTATAAATACACAAATAAAAGTACTTTTAGAACTAGTTACTTCGTTTTATTTACAAACTCCATTTCTTCTAGTGTCTATGGAATATAGCGGGAAAAATATTTTCTACATATTTATTATGGAAGTGGGTAGAGAAAAATATTGAAAAAGTAATGCAAGTTCTTGCAAAACCTTAAGGTCGAACCCAATACCTCGGCCGCAATCCGAAAATAATTTTTGACATACAACCTTGACAAGTTTGTACGGTAAACATTTTGCAAATTGGAGCCGATTGTCCACCTACCGCCGTAGACAGAGGCAATGATGGTTACTTTAAATCGCATCTCAGGACGGAATGTCTAAAAATTTGGTACTAAGGAATGAATTAGGTAACCATTAACGACTGAGCACGAAAGGCAAGGTATTTAAGTTATCCAGGATAAAAATAAAACTCATGCTTTGTATAAAATATTTTATTATAATAAATTTCATTTTAAATTGCAAATTACCTTGAGATGCTATACAATAATCAAATCTTTATAAAAATATAATCACAATTTATACATCAAATCAATAGCAATAACTATACTATTCGCCCATATTTTAATACAATCGAATCTTTTCATTTATTTAATTAACCTAATTGATACACTTTTGGGTGATATCGAATTTATGTTTTGTAGATTCCGTGGTCAAGAATTTGGACAAACCAGTCAGTTTGCGACTTTAAATTATACTAGACAGCAGTAATTTAGCATGAATTGATATACATTATTATAATGCCGACAAAATAGAATTTTAAACTAATCTGGATACCTAATACCAATCCTTGACAGTAGGGATGATTTTATCTCTCGATATCCTTGGAAAGATCCATCCATTAGCCTTTTAGCATCCGTTGTTGGACATAGACCTGCTCTTCTTTAGATCGTCAGTCCACCTACTCGGAACAAGGAACATAGGACGCCCCTACGACTAGGTGGACTGACGATCTTGGATAGATCAATAAAAAAATCTGTGTATATATATTTTATTATTCATTATTACATAAAAACAACAGTACCTATTCGTCACTGCAACCCATAATTGTCCCACTGGGCTCGGGTCTCCACTCACGTGAGGCATATAGGCCGTAGTCCACCAGGTCGGCCAAGTATGGATTGCTGGACTTCACACACTTTCGAGAACTTTATGGACCTCAAGAGTGCAGCTCGACGTTTTCCTTCATAGCAAGCGATAATCAACTTCTAATACGCCCGTAACTTTGGAATGAGAAGTGCATGCAGCAGGATTTGGGCTAAAAACCTCCCCTTCAAAAGACCTGCGTTCAAACCATTAGGCTACCACTGCTGAGTAGGAAACATTGGTACATAACGAATTTAAAAGGAAATCTAATACAGCTTAAATTTACGAGGAAAACAAGCAACTGTGGAACTCACAGCGAATAACCTGATAAGACATTTACCAGGCATTAGAAATCCCTAGTACATTCGGAACCCTCAGTTATTTAGTTTAAGTATCTGTCAGTTCTACAAGTAAAAAAACACGACATACTTAAATACTGTAAGGTTTGAGTTTGTCGAAAACTCATTTTACCTATATTTACGACCCCCGTAGCTTGTGATGTATGATTTTAAACTCGATTTATCGTGACCTTTGTACATTAGACTACATTACGGGTACTCACGATTAAGATATTCGCACCGATATTTCGACCCAGTTACATGGATTATGAGTTCAGCCATGCGACTGAGTCGAAAAATCAGACCGAAAAACATATCGTGTGTACTGGTAACAGCTTAATAAGTTGCTTAACGAGATGAACTTTGTCGATTTAATTACCATACATTGATGTAAATTGTTCGGAAATGCGTTACACATGCGATACGGCAGCACATGACGTGGTTTCTATAATTAAATGTAGTACCGACATAATTCACTTTGCGTACAATTCATAATGATTAATTAATGACTTAGTGGTCTAGTAACATAGTTTAAAATCATTTGAAACATCTCTGTACCTATTTATTGTTGTTTTCAATTATTTCAATTTTTGAAACGCCATGACAGCAATTACTTTCTTAATAAAAGTAAACCAAATTGAATTCCCGAAATATTCGATATATGTGCATTACTTGCTTTTTCTGTACATCTATAGAAAGACCATAGATGATAAACGAGACAGATCTGTAGCCGGCACAAATCGTGAGCACACCGTTCATGGTCGGATTGACATTACTCGTGTCGTCGCTTCACGTGATTGGTTCGTCGCGTGACATTCGTCGTCTATTGGTTACGCGGCTATCCTGCGCTTGCTATACTGGCCAAGTGTACATTACTTTTATTCATCTGTACTCAAGACTTGCGCCATTTACTTTACTTACCTACTTTAATTGTTTTTATTGCCTACTCAAGTAGATATCTACTCGAGTACCTACTTATAAATACATAATAAGTGCCAGTACACTGAATGTCATTAAATGTTGTTCTTCGACTACGACTTCCCTATCTACATATGACTAGTCATATACTGAATATTAGCCAGCGTACAAATATACATTACATATCATTTCAAATGTAAACAAGTACTCACGATTTTGTTTATTGTTATACCGATATTTCGCTCACGCTACCCAAAGATATTAAGATCACTCAAGGACCAATCAAACCGTGAGTACCCTTGTACATTAATCCGCGATGATAAAACTGTAAAAACACATCACAAATATCAAAAAATCGTAGTTATTAAAGATAATTGAGTTTTTGTAAATCTTCGAGCCTTTAGTCTGAAATTAAAATTAATATTGAATAATAAGCGTTGTGTTGGTGTTGATGACGCCACGGTCTTTAAGATATGAGTATGTTATGTGAAGAAAACTTCGAAATTTTATTAACATGATGTAAAAAAATATATCAATGAAACGGTACACATTCAGTTCGATAATAACTTAACTCAAAATTTTACAGTTCTGCATTTGAAAAGGGGATTCTTTCTTCAATCACCTA
>DWJZ01007454.1:0-12100 GCA_018249125.1 Asbolis capucinus
TATATCAAAATCAAATTTCACGTAACGTATCAACGTTTCGGAATTTGGGGAAATTGGGATTTTTGGGGAGAAGGAATTGCGAAAGAAATTCGTCAAACTTTGTAATAGAAGGATTCGTGTATAATACTTTCATACTAATTTAGTATGTTTTTTTTCTACCAATGTACAACAAGAAATAGATTCGTAGGAATTACTGAAATATCAACACATAAGAAAATGTAATAATTGACCATTGAGTCGCTTTCGTGCTACACTTTAACCTATGATAAGATCTCGAGATTTTTATCCCTACTACTAATATTGTAGTAAATACGACAGTGATTTTGTCTGTTTGTCTCTTTCGCTTACACACCTAAGCCACTGGACCGATTTTAATAAAAGTTGTTACAAAGATAGACATGAACTAGAGAAAATATATAGGCTATTTTTAATGCCTATCGTCACACACCACAGATAGAAATGTGTGCGTAATGTATTCATATAAGAAGTTATATTTCTTTGGCATAACAAAAAAATCCGTCTATATTTTTTTTAGAAAAACACTAAAATGTTGACTAGATAACATCCAGTTGTCGGTTTTTGTGACGGTGTGGACGCGCATTGTAAAACCTAAAATGTTGATTTGCTAATTTCAAGGTGTCAGTTTTTCGTGACGGTATCGTCGTAATAATTTATTTTTATAACTTTTCCTTGGCGCACCAAAGAAAGTATAACTTCAAAAAAACCTAATCCAACTTAACCTAATCTAAACAAGTCATTCTCAGAACTTGGCGGAGGCGGAGTACGTGGTCGCGGTGTTCATGTACATGCGCCTGATCGGCTGGCCGGCCGAGCGGATCTCCATCCTCACCACATACAACGGACAGAAGCACCTCATACGTGACGTCATCGAGAAACGGTGCGCCGACAACCCTCTCATCGGGAAGCCGCATAAGGTATGTGATGATGATTTATTATAACTGATAACCGATGGTCAAGTATCCGACTGGACTCTATAAGGACTCTAGTCTGAAGTAAGTGAACATGACTACTAGGCTGGAGGTCGTCAGTTCGATCCCGAATAAACTTTTCTGTGATCTAATGATCTTGAAAAATTTCTAGTGTAAGCTGTGAAATTTTCAACTGCTCTCTTTCCGTTGTATTGTAATCCGGATTTTCTGCAACTAGCCTGTGTTCAATTCGGCTAGCTTTTGTGCTAATATATCTTTGCAACTTCTGTATGATTTTATACAACATTTCGCCATATTAGAAACGATGAATGACGTAACTATGTATATAGTAAACTAAAGATGGAAGTCCATGCAAGTATAGTATACACTGTGACGTCATAAATATGAGGAAATTAACTAACACAATTAAAAATAATTTTTTTAAGAAGTGTTTTAACGTATTTATTTCATCAATAAAACATGTTGGTAGTATATTTTCGAAATTAGTTATCATGCCTAATAAATGATTTGAATTTGAGTAACATATTATTCCCGTAGGTGACGACAGTGGACAAGTACCAAGGCCAACAGAACGACATCGCTCTGGTGTCCCTGGTCCGGACAAAGGCGGTAGGCCACGTGCGGGACCTCCGGCGTTTGATCGTGGCAGCGTCGCGTGCACGCCTCGGACTGTACATCTTCGCGAGAGCAGATCTCTTCAGGAACTGCTTCGAGTTACAGCCTACCTTCAATCAGGTGAGTAGCTTTTTGTTTTAAAAACTTTTCCTGTGTAAAATGTAAAAAAACACGATGCTAAAATTACTCAGTAATTTTTTGACATTATATTTTCGGTATGATGGCTCCCTTTAATATTCTACTTTTACCTATGTCTTGTTATATGCTGCACACTAATTGTAAACGATACGAAGCTATGATTTTCTGCTATTAAACTATATAAAAATTAACTGATATTGATAGGTGATATATGATACGTTACGCGCACAATGACGAAGCTTGCTGATTGTGAACTGAATAAAAATAAAACTGTAAACACAATATGATGATGCGACAATATTCTGTACTTAGGCAATGGTTATTTTAAATAGAAGTTGGATATGTTATAGACTACTGTATTTCACGCACGTATAGGGATGCCTCAAATTGGGGTCCCGTCGATATTTCTTTACGAAGCCATTATATACCCATATATTTCCAGCTGGTGGAGCGTCCGCTCCAGCTGGAGCTAGTCCCGGGCGAGCGGTTCCCGGCACAGCGCGCGAGCGGCGCCGCCGTGCCCGAGGAGCTGGTGATGCGTGCGCGGGACATGCCGCACGTCGCGCGATACGTCTACGACCTGTACCTTGACATCGTGCGCACACACACTAGCACGCAGGTAGAGTACACGCAGTTTGAATAATATAGGGTACTCACGATTCCTTCGTTGCTTTTCTATACTATTATTGTCTCGAGTACTACCCGGAGTGAAACAAATCCTACAAATATTATAAATGCGAAAGTTCGTGAGAATGAATGGATGTTTGTTACTCTTTCAAGTAAATACTACTGAAAGGATCTGAATTGAACACACACAGAGATAGACTACAGTCTGGAATAACTCATAGGCATTTTTATCAACGTAACTACCACACGGACAAAGCTGTGGGAGGAAACTACTTTAATAATATAGCTTAGTTATGATTTGTTACATAAAATAACTAACAGATACTGTTTTTGTCTCGAGTACCTGGTACATCATGTCGAAGAAAAAAAAGAACCAAAAGTAAACTCGAAATGAAATCCTTAGTAAATCTTTTGAATAAAAATACAAAAATTACAAGTTTTTATATCTTATAAACTACGCACAGCTGGATGCAGTTCATATTTTTTTACATAACCCTAACATACGTGTACGTCATACAGGAGGGTGAATCGGGGTGGAGTGCACCCGGCAGCGCGCGCGCGCCACGGTCGCACGAGCCGGCAGCCTTCGAGCCCGCGCACCCCGGCGCAGACAGTGACGAAGACACGCCCACGCCGTTCCAACCCACACAGATCGTTAATGAGATCGACGAGAACAACTAGGAACTGTCAAAACTGAACTAAAACACATTTTCACAAACAACTAGTGAACACACATTTACGATATACTGCGGATCCGCTGACGGAGAAATTCACCGACCTCAGTTATTAGGAGAAATCCGTGCTTGAAAGTAGAATAAGTTGTAGCCAATTTTTACAAACAAAATCAAAAAATCAAAGCTAAGTTTGTCACTATATCCAAATAGACTGTCAAACACGCAGTGCCTGTATGTGTGTGTGTAAAATTGAATAAATATATACACTCACAATAATAAATCATTTCCAAATTGTGTTACATTTGTGATCGATATTATGTAAGTTCTCATTAGAAATAAGATTGTATAAGTTTTGAGAATTCCAATAAATTGTTATGAAATACGAATGCTTTTATTTCGAGACCTTTTTGTGATAGAAAAACCTTATATGATATGATAGGAAATTTGATCAACATTAATTCTTTTGTATGTGCTGACTGACATTGTTACTTACCCTAAACCATAATAAAATGTTTCAGAAAAATTACTTGCCTTATGTAGAAAGGTATTAAGGTCCTCCACCTTCGACATTTCGTTTACTCATTAACGCTGACTAATCCAGATTTTGGATCAGCTTGGAGGTTAAAGCCTTTTTTGTTACAAAGACAGACCCCTGGTCAGTAGAGATATTTCTAACATTTATTGCAATAAAAAACATTCCAGTATCCCTTTGCAATTAAAAATATTTTTTTTACATACTATAAGCTAATGACTACAGTGCTACTTGATGTTAAAAGGCGATGAAGTCGTAGACGATAAAGGGCATTAACCTAGAAAAAGCCACTTTTGTCTTGAAGACACCTACATTACTCTTGAGCGCACTCTTAAAATGTCCCCCATAGAATAACGAGAGACTGGCAACACTGCGCCTGTGCTCAAGGCTATGTACTCTGTAACCAGTTCAGAGTCGCCAGTAAGCCTCATTGCACGTCACTCCGTTGAATCTAAGACTAAGGTGGAATTTTGCAACACCAGCCCAAACGTGGCAACAGTACTCCACACATTGTACGTGGATTTTTTATAGAGTTAGAAGGTGACTCATTGTGTAGTACCGTCGTAGTTTAGAAAGGACCCCAAGTTTCCTTAACACCGCTTTGGCCTTGGATTCAAAGAACCGCCCGTAATAGAGGTTTGGGGATATTTCAGCTCTCAACAACTGTAAACAGTCAGTGTACGTTTTGAAAAGTAGGAGTCAAAGAGTATGGGCTCCCCTTAGCGGTGAATAGATATGTCTGTGTTTTTGTGGCAATAAATCTCACAAAGTTGGTATCACCCTAAACGGGCACTGCCCGAAGTGTGACTTTCAAACATTCTAGACCAAGGCCTCTTTATCTGATTGTCCTTACTGGCCCGAGCATTCGGCAGGCATACTGTCGTCTACATACCTATTTATACCGGTCATTAACAGATCATTAATGTGCAGCAGGAATAGAGTGTCGGAAAGAACAGAGCCTTAAGGTACTCCAGCATTCGTAGTCATCGGAATACCGTAAGCTGGAGGCTTGCTTAAAAGACTCGCATGCCAGACCCTATCAAAGGCCTTCGAGATGTCAAGAGAAGCGACAAGTGCATAACGTTTCTCGCGAGAGCCTATCCCCATATGTGATCCCCAGTTTATAATAAAGTCCCATTTTCACTCTACAAGTAGGAACGCTTGAAAGGTTTCTATTTTAAACAAAAAAAAAAACAAAAATTAAAAACAGATTATACAACTTTATTGATTACACATAATAAAACAAACAACTTAATAAATAAAAAAAGAATGTTTTAAGCACAATTGTTTTCTTTTTTTTCTTCCTTTTTTTAAAAAAGCCCCTCGATCTGTCCAGTCTGTGTGTTGAGGTCGATATCGTATATGGCGGGGCGGGTAGGGAGACCGGGCATCTTGGAGATATCACCGCAGACGGGGACGACGAAGCGCGCGCCCGCGGACACGAACATGTCGTTGACGCGCAGTGGGAAGCCAGTCGGCGCTCCCTTCACAGCTGGGTCGCCCGTCAGCGAGTTCGATGTCTTGGCCATGCAAATCGGGAATTTGTCGTATCCCTGCAGTATAAAAATATGATAAATTTTTTTTTGATAAAGAATTTGATTTAAACATTGAGACAAAAACCAAATTTTCATTAAAATAACCTAAAATTAAAAAAAATGCCCTGTTGACGGTAGGGAGTGGTCTAGAGGCATTCCTAAATATAATATTAGGTCAGATTATTAAATTTTCAGCAGCAAAACGCAGCTTTGTATTTCTGAGAATGATTCTAATAAGCTTTCAAATAAAGCAATATTTACGCAAAAAATACACTGGTTACTTGCTATAAATCCCCCTTAAATTTTGGACTTCAAATACACAGACTTTAAATAGAGATTGCCCTAACAGACGGACCGACAAAGAAACAAACACAGCGTGGCGTAATGTTTTACGCGTACATACACGCCTTCAAGATAAATCGATCTTACGAGTAGAATACGGGACATTCCCAACAATCACCTTAGCAGTAAACTCCTTAATTTTCAGCAGCACCTCCTCAGAATATTCAATGTCTCCAGCGCCGTACATTTCTACTGCAATCTTCTTAATCTTGTCCGGGATGGACAGGCTCAGAGGGTAGAGGTAGCTGAAGCTAGAGTTCTCCTCGCAGGCAGCTACGACAGCGTCGGCCAGCTCGAGCGCGCCAGCGCCGCCAGCCGCCCAGTGGTTACAGATCACTGCTCTAAATGCCCCGTTCTCCTCCGCGAAAGTTTTTACTAGGTTTAGTTCGGCGTCGGTATCATTCCTGGAAAAAATGGCAAAGATTTATATTGGTGCGCATTATTTAGTGATATTTATTGGTACGTATTATAGCAAAACATTTCTGTGGTTGCAGAAGGATAACTTAAGATCTGGCAAAATACTTATAAGATTTAAAAGCATGTTTAGTTACTTGTATTAAGTATTTAATGGTAATTACCCGTGTCTGTTGACAGCGATGACGACTGGAACGCCAAACTTGTTTCCGTTGCTGATATGTTTCCCGAGGTTACACAACCCTTTGCTCAATAGTTCCATATTCTCCTGCAAAATGCCAGAAATATCGTATTATTAATACCGGCAAAATCATAAACATCATTTAGAAAGAAGGAAGTCTGTTAGCAAAATAATCGTTGCACTGGGTCAAACTTTTCTTTCACAAAATAATTTTATTGAAATTCCGTTACATATTTACCAAGTTCTATCATCCATATTTTCTCGATAGATAACTTTCGGAAATATAATACTGACAGGATGTCACTTTAAAGTCCTAACTGGAAAGTAAATAGGGATATTAAGTTTAAAAAATATCATTAAGGATACGACCTGCACGTAAACGTCGTGTAGGGGAGTTCCCGGGCTGACGGCGGGCCCGCCTCCGTGCATCTTGAGCGCGCGCACAGTGCTCACGATGACGGCGCAGTGCGGCGTGTCGCTGCTCGCACGACACTTGATGTCGAAGAACTTTTCCATACCTTCAAAAAAGTAAAGTATTTTATAGGATACACTTTGGAGAGTGTGCGCTGGAATTACACGAGTTAATTCCTCCATTCCCGTTCCACCATCGAACAAGCCGACGAACGGCGAGCATTCATCCCTTCGTCGTAAACACACCTCCGGTACGTACGTCGCGTGTTGCCTCGTCCTTCCGTACTGCGAAGGAATGGAATAAGTTGCCTGCGTCGGTATTTCCTTTCGATTATAATGTAAGTCTTCAAGTGAATTTTACTAAGTTAGTGCGCTTCACCATCAATCATCAACTTATCATCAGGTGGTTTCGTAGTCAAGCACTAACTTATAAATAAATGAAAAAAAGCAAAAAAAACAACACTCTTATTTATCTACGTCTAGTTCTTTATAAGATTTTACTTTTCAGAGAGCTTCTACAAATTATTACTTCTAAATTATGAGTACATGGGAACGAAAAGATTTTACGGTTGTGAAAATTAATTTAAATATACTTTGTGTAGTTACTTAGTTTTTATTAGTAGAATTTTTAATATATAGTTTTGGTACGCCAAATCAAATCGTTTTTTTAGTTTTTTTCAATTAAGCATTAAGAAGTACTCTTTCTTGGCATTAAAATATTTGTAGAAATATTTGTAGATATTACAAAAAAATGTAACATTTCTTGAATGTAGTTTATCGAATTCTTGACCGAAAATCAACTAATTTCAAATTGTTACCCTAAAACATAGTCAAAATAGATACCAATATCAGAGCCAAATCCAGCTTCAGTAGCCACATAACCCTTCTCCCTGACGAGCTTGAGCGCGATCTTGTCAGCGATGATGGAGGAACAGCCGTGCGCGATGTTGGCGAAGGGCCCGGTGTGGACCAGCACTGGCGTGCCCTCCAGAGACTGCATCAAGGTCGGCTCGATCGCGTCCCGCAGCAGCACCATCAGAGCTCCTGTTACACCCTGGAATATGAGGAATATATCTCAGTGTTAAAAGTGACGAAGCTTAGAAATTAATATTCATAGCCCGGCTTATGTAAATCGCAGTGATCGGCAAAGTTAAATAACAAGGGCGCTAGGGTGAATTTAAAGCGAACACTCCCGTGCTTTGAAGGAGTAAAGATGTTGATGTTGTTAACGTCAGACAAAGATCGTTAAAGAATGTTGGAGGCCTTTAAAAATCTCTAAAACCGGGTTGGCCATTAACTTCTGTCAAGTGGAGGATTCTTTTATGCCATTCGAAAGTCAAAGGAGAAATGGTTTGCCTATGAATGCCTAATCGTATGTAACCATTCCACCTGACATAATCAGGGCTCTGAGCAAGCTCAGTGGAGGAGTCCGGCGACGAACACTCTCAACTCATGACGCTTTAACAGTGGCCTCCAAGAATTGAGACCGACAACTTTACATGCACGTTATAGTATAGAAACGTTCAAGATTTTTTACGGCGTAACTCAACTCAATGAATCACTTCGGATACTAAAAGCGCTTAGATATTTAGACTTACCAAGTCATCAGCTGTCACAGGGTTACCGCTCTTATCCAGCGCCACCACCATGTTTGAGAGCCGCTCCTTGATATCCTCTACATCGTTCCCAAGAGCCAAGATGGCCATGATTTCAGAGGCCACTGAGATGTCGAAGCACGTCTCCCTTGTAAATCCCTTCTCTGTCGGCGACTGGCCAATTGTGATTTTACGTAAATATCTGTCGTTCAGGTCCACAACTGAAAAGAGATATTTATTATTTAAAGTAAGATCTCTTGATAATCTATAGTACTATAAAGCGGAAGAGTTTATTTCTTGTCTGAATTGAAAAAATATTTCTGTTGCTTTGTCCATTTGCTGAGGAAGATACATACATTTTATACCGCAAAAATATTATTATACAGATTAACATTAGTATGGTTACTCTGAAAGTGTTGATTAAGATGAAATTGGGCGTAAATGTATATTATACAATGGGGTCGTACTCTTCGGATACTTTTTATCCTGGACAGTTTTATTCCCGCGGAATCACCAGTAAAAGTATTTTTTAAATTTTTTTATTTAACTTTATTACACCAAATATTTTCTGCCTGCCAACTTTTCGGCAAAAGCAGAAAGCAATGAAAGCGGCATAAAAAATGTGATTATAGTTATATTTTGCAAATTATTAACACATACATAATATAAGGTTAATAGACAAAGAAAAAAAATTAAATACATAATAATAAAAAACAAAAGGTGAGAAAAAAAACTAAGCTGATGTCGAAGAGAGAAAAAAAATCTGTAAATGTAATATGAGATACCTAGCTTACTAGGTGTTGAGCCAGATAGCGAAATGTAACTCTTTTTTTTTCTTAGTTGTACTGGAAGAGCTTGCTATAGCTGAATAGCACGAAAGCACAAAGTATCTCATGTATATGGCAGAACAACGTTCATAAATATCGATGTCTATGTCAGTAAATTATATGTCATAAGTTAAAACTTTACCAAAAAATATATTGAATACAATAAAAAAATCGATATTACTACATGACTCCTACTTTCTATTCATCATCTCAACTCATCACGGCCCACTATTGAGCACGAGTATCTACTCTCAATTAGAAGGTTAAGGCCATAGTCCATCACGCTGGCCAAGAATTGGCAGACTTCACTCACCTTTGACTTTTTGCAAACTCACCGGCTTGCAGATTTCCTCACGATGTTTTCCTTCACCGTTATAGCGAGTGGCATTTAAATTCTTAAAAAGCACATAACTCGGAAAAGTCAGCATTCCCGCCCTGGGAAACAAACCCGGACCGCCCGAGTAGGAGGCCGAATTCTAAACTACTAGGCTATCACCGCTCATTTGCTATTGATAGTAAGTAAGACTAGCTAGTGCAAGAGAGACAGACAAGATAAATCAACAAACCTCTATTCCACATTATTTTCTTCGGATCAATATTCAATCTAGCAAACTTGGTTCTCTCTTCATCAGTAAGAGAGTCAGGGTCAGTCTTCGTAATGCCCAACCTCTTGAGTCTTCTGAGCTGGATGTTAGAGAACTTCCTTATTCCCTTGATCTTGGGCACCAGGCGATCATACAAAGGCCCGTCCTTCTGAGTCAGCTCGTGGAAGATGCGAGCGTCCATCTGAGCAGCCAGGAGATTGTTGGCAGCAGTTACTGCGTGGATGTCGCCCGTGAGGTGAAGATTGAAGTCCTCCATGGGAATCACCTAAAATATACAAAGAATTAAGTTACTACACTATACCAGAAGCAACATACCCTAAAATTTTAAAGATAACCTCCAGAATAATTAATTATATTTCAGTAACTATGAGCTTCATATACTTAGCTTAAGACGATTACTTAAGAGTTCTGAAGTAGAAAGAGATGCTAGATCCTATCCTATTCTAAGAAGATGACCAAAAACTCACTTATTTACTCTGGACATTAAAAGTTTCAAGTATAGGTACAATATAATTTTGACTTCATTTTCATGTACACCCTGAGTATTTTTTTAATTTATACTGTAGCTTTCTGAAAATCGCAGCGGCGTCGTTGAGGGGTCCACGTACTTGAGAGTATCCTCCACCAGCAGCGCCTCCCTTGACCCCGAAGGTGGGACCCTGGCTGGGCTGCCGCATGCAGGCTATCGCGTTCCGTCCGCGGTGAGCCAGTGCCTGCACCAGCCCCAGCAAAGTCGTACTCTTACCCTCGCCGAGAGGAGTTGGTGTGATTCTGGAAAATGTAAAAAGTAAAGGCAGTTTAGTACTACAATTTCCTGACTTATGGGCAGCACTAATATTTTTTATTAATTTCCGCCCGCGTATTCGCGTGCAAGGCATGTTGATAAAAAGTAACCTATGCGCTTCTCCAGACTTTATAATCCATACCTGTTAAAAATTTCATTCAGTAGTTTTTGTATGAAAAAGGGACAATCCATCCATCTATCCTTACAAAGTTTTACTATCATAATATTAGTAGGATTCTTGAGTATTCTACACGGAAATTAATCCTAATATTTTCTTTTATACAATAGAGTCATACATTTGTATGTAGATTTCATATCTTGGCCATTCCTGGATCATGCCATACGGCACGACTACGGTGCACAATCAACAATGAGTTTAGTTTAAAATCATATATTATTCCAAAACAGTCATTTTTATACAACCTTCATAATACAAAAATTAGTTTCGGTGTTAAACGAGGCCGTACCGAATACATGAAGATAATAAATATTCCGTTAATATACTTAAATAACAAAAGAGCATTTCACATCTGTATTTACTCTATAATTCCATGCTAGGACAAAAGTGTCGTAAGAGGCCCTGAACACAGCCCTATCAGTGCCAATACCTGATGATAGGGCTTGGTAAGATCAAGTATATTAAAAGGTACTGTTGCTTTGCTTCGATAGCGCCATGGGCAGAAGAGGACTTCATAAGAATCTCTTTTATTTATAATAAAACTATCATCAAAATGTTAAACCAAGGTATAAATTCTAAAAATCGTCATTTTGGGTTTTGTATTTCACTACAAACTCCCTATAATATAATTTTACCCAAACGTCTTCCATGTACAGAGAGCAATCCGATAAAGATGTACTCGTAATTACTTGTACATAAACATCACTCAATCATGTTTGACAACGGCAACAGTCAACTTCTTAACTGTTAACGCCACACTCAGTCATTAATGATTACTTAAATCTCTTCTTAGTATAGAATTGGTATCCAGATTTTATATTAGCGACCGATTTAATTAACCATTAAAGACTCGTGCAGCTGTTAGATATATTTGAGACTAAGGTAAGTCCAACTTACCCAGCCACCACAATATATTTCCCATTCCGCTGCTCGGCTAGGCGTTCCAGCAGCGACAGAGATATCTTGGCCTTCGTGTTCCCGTACTGCGATACCTCGCCCGGGTACAATCCGATCTCGTGCGCCAACTGGCTTATGTCTTTCGGCTTTTGAGAGCGAGCTATTACGATGTCACTGGAAAGAAAATGATGTAACATAGAATTACTTAAGTAAAGTAACCTTGAGTACATAAATATGTACTTACTTTACTCGTTAACTGCATAATTACTTAGGTATATTAAGCTTATTAATTGGCCTTATTTGACACTCATCGCCACTTACCATCAGATGGTCAAAAGTTATCTTATAGAATATTAAAAACTCCCCTAGCTTCGCTTCGGAAAAACCAGTTATCAGAAAACTGTAACATTTAGACATATGCTTATATCACGAATTTATTTGTTACTTATATATTGATATCTTCTATAAAACTGTAGTACATTACTTTGCTCTATTGTCAGTCAGTTCCGCAGCGTACGCAACAAAATACAATTTTTTGGTACTTTTTCGAAATTTCACGCGGGTCCCTATTTTTTCTCCTATTAAATATAGCCTATGTTTATCAGGGATAATGTAGGATTCTAATGGTAAAAAAATTTTTAACCGGTCCAGTGATTTCGGAGCCCATTCAATTCAAACAAACAAACAATCAAATCTTTTCTCTTTATAATATTAGTGTAGATAGAAGTACCTCCTCTCAAGTTTCCCTTGAGGTGCATGGACAATTACAAATGGCACATCACTGACACCTAATTT
>DWJZ01007455.1:0-12098 GCA_018249125.1 Asbolis capucinus
AACAGGGAAAATAAAACAATATTTTTTTTTACCAACAAGCAAGTACTAATACTTTAAAGTAAGCCTGCTTGTCTGAACCTTTATTTATATTGAATATATTTTCTTATTTATTCATCTCAAATATTTATTCATGACTCATTGGTCTTGAACAAAAATTGAAACCGTAACATTTCATGAATTTCTGACTTGAGTTTCTTCAACTAAGTGTCAGGGATACATGTTTTGGCAATATTGTTTGTTTCAATATTGATTAGATGCCCATATAAGCATGTAGTTAAGGTATGTGCAAAGAATGAGTCAACTATTTAGAATTTTACATTCTTATAGTTGTGAGACATGAAGTTAAATTAACATGCCATTAATTGCAATACAAATTACAGAGTTTTTATTAATTTAATCTATCTATACTATTATTTTATCTTACTATACAGTCTATTCATGCCAAAAAAAATTAAGACTGATCATCAGATAAATTGTGTCAGTCCATCATAATTATAGATAAAATTAGATATAAATGAATAAATAAAATAAGACATAAATAAATAAAAATAAAAAATAGTACTGCTGATGATTGTGCCTAATAATTATGATCTATGAATAAGTTTCTACCATCAGTGTTGTTGTCAGTTAAGTAAAATATTAGCCAGCTTTCCAAATGGTATCATTTTTACGTTTACTAATTCCGTAATTTTGAGAAAGAGACTGAAGGGGAATCATTAAACATGGAGTATATAATTGGGTAGGTAATATTATCTTCGAATTTCAGAATAACGTGGCCTGATATTACAAGCTGGAATACTTAAAAAACATAGTATATTTCAATTACAAGGTTCATTAAAAATATTTAAAAACACAAGCTTTAATAATAGACACATAGTACAAAGAAACACACATTATTTCATAACTGTATTGTTAACCGTTGAGGGAGTTACTTTGTCTGGAGCTAATCCTGAACGTAGTATCAGGTCATTCTTGTTATAAAAATGCATTGTCATCAGGATGAAAACTTTATCCAAAATTTCCGCGCCGTACTGTAAGAAGTGGGTCTAATAAAGCTTGCAAGATATGACCCGTAACACACAAAAAAACTAATATACAAACGTATTTTATTTAACTTAAACAAAAGCTTGTAGAAACATGATGAATTAACACAACTTTTTTATGGCATTATGTTATGTGTTTCAGTGACAAATGCACCTAAAGAGCCACATTTAGAGACCGGCGGAGACGAGATCACGGAGGTGTCATGGCGGCATCAGCAACAGCCCTCGTATGCGCCACCCATCTCGACAGCGGCCGATCCCTACAGCGCGGCAGGTAGGTACATATATTTTGGAAATTTTACTTAGCTTTTATCTTCGATCAAGAATATACTAGATGTCGCCTTCCATAGAAATTTAACACAATACTATCGGTATGAATTAACATTTATACTTGTTTGAATTACCAAACAACTAAGCGAATATTTTAATTGGAAACATTCTACATTAAAATGAATTACAGTAATCACTTGTAATAAATAATTTAAATAAACATGCGGCATTGTGGAAACTATTTATGTGCTGACTGTAAGACATGAACTAAACAAAACACCAGCCCACATTTCAAGTGAGCTGGTAAGTGTCGAGTCAGATTTAAAAAAATTAGTTATATTATTGATCGCAGGCTTTTACCTATAATTTCTTCAAAATGAACATCACTCTCGTACTACTGAGGGTGATTCCTCCTAACTGAGCATATTCCAAGCTGTTACAGTCATTGGTATAGGGATCAGTCGCTAATACTAATTATTAAACCGTACGGAGGTTTCTGACGAGGTTTAACAACTGCTGTAACAACAGGACGTACGCCCACTATGCACGGAAGCCTCTCCGAAACAAGCGCACAATCGGTAGCCTTATAACCTAAATTTGCAAACAGCGAGCGGTCGGCAAACGATCAGCAATAATAGCACAAACTATCCATGTGTCAAAAGACATCATATTGCATACGTGGTCGCATGCTTGACACTCGCCGATTGATCCTATGCACTTTTTGTGACGAAACTAGCGCCAATGCTAGTTAAATAGCACGCAATTGTGATCTACCAGCAATTATCGCAAAGTTTTCGTAATCGCTTACCGTTTGCAACATTCGTAATAGACTCGAGGGTCAGCTTTATTTTCTCTCTGAATAACGTTAGTCTTAATGGTCACTTATCGTTTTTCCGACTGCCCCAAATCCCATTGTCGTTTAACCCAAACAGTTACGGCCAACACAAGTCATTTTGCTATGAGCGGTTCGTTTTTAAGCGAGAAATTGCTAAATAATCATATTCATTTTTTTTAAGTAGTAAGTAAACTAGAAAATTGTTCTTTGTTCGCCTTGTGATACTATAGCCATAGTAACGGTAGTTGTAATTAGTAGTTGATTGACGAATATGGGATGGATTTTTGTCTTTACAGTTTTATTTGTAATAATAAAATAATATATCTTTGGACAACTCACACATGGTCCATTGAATGTTACTATAACCTTACTATAACTTGTTAGAACTACAGAACGCACAAACTAACAAACAGGAAAATTTTAAACTTTTATGATACAACTGACTAAACGTAACAGAATGTCTTACAGTTTATTCAATATCAATAAAATTAGTTTTCAGTAATATTCTGACAGTTTTTTATGTGAACAAACAACGATAGACTTTTTTCGAAATCTTCACACAGCCAAATCAATTACATTATTATATTATATCAAATAAATTGCTTTCTGCAGTTGAGTTAGATTTGTAAGAAATCTTTACTAAGGGTTTGTAGGGAAGAATAGAAACAAGGTTTTTTAAAAATATTTAAAAACAAGCTTTAATCATAGATCCATGATAAAATAAACAAAATTTCATGACTGTATTGTTAACCGTTGATCATTGCCCTTGTCTGGAGAAAATCCTGAATGTAGTATCAGGTCATGCTTGTCAAAAAAATGCATTGTCATCAGGTTGAAAACTATGCAAAATTTTCGCTCCGTAGTGTAAGAAGTGGGTCTAATTAAGTTTGCAAGATTTCACCCGTAACAATTAAATATACTAACATACAAACATACACTGCAAGTTAAATAAAAGGTAAAAAACAACGATATTTCGATTTTTTGATTGTCTGTGCGTGTTAGAAGCGGATAATTTGATTTAAATGCGGATTTCTGTGTATCACATACAGAAATCACCATATAGTATTATGTTTAAATCAGTTCAAAATTAAAACAAAATAGTGGCAATTTGAATATACCAAAGCGGTGCGAGGGAAGTAGATAGTTCCACAGTATGCATGCATGTAGGTAAAATGTACCTATTAAATATTTTCAGAAATGCTATGAATGAGATAATTTTAATGACTTTATTGTATAGTTGTAGACACGTATAAATTATAATCGGTTGATACGTCACGCGGCAATTCTTATGTACAGAACTATCGCAAATATGGTGACCTTGCCAGCGTATAAATATATATTATGTTATACTATACGTATAAAATAACAAAAACAGTACGCGTATATAATCTTTATAATGTATTATATATCGTTTTATGACATCAATTTAAAATGATTTCATTAGACGGATGCGTTGTGGCAGCTTTTGGAAGTATCTATCCTACTAGCTTTTACTCGCTACATCGTTTGCCTTTTTATACTTTATTTCAACCCCACACAGATTAAAATTTCAAAACTTTAGATAATATTCTATTTATGTCTTGTGCTGTGTCTAAATATATAAATAAGTTTCATGGTAACCTTCTTCAATGACGATGAAGTTCCAAACTATGTTTCTTCTCCTATTTCAACTTCTTTAAGTATCTTTTAGCAATAAAAGGTTCGTTCTCATACTTAGGCGTATCTCTTAAAGATTGTGAAGATTTGGTATAGACAGTATTGTAATTCAAATTGGTTAAGTTATTTGCGAGTGATCTAAACAGACTGACAAGAGTTTCTTTCGTGTTTATAATATTAGTAGGAATATATCAAGTCTTAAGCAAGTTCGTTGTGTATTTTTGTATGAATGTATTAATTAATGAATGCATGTATCTAATACTTTGAATTTGTAGCTTAGTCATTTTAACTCTATTTTTTTCTTTTTCAGGTTATTATGGTACAACAGCACTTCCTTATCAAGCCTTTGGAGTTGGGGATGGGACATGGTCCACAAACGGAACAGATCCAATGACCTTCCTCGGAGGATACAATCCTCATGATTCATATGGCATGGATGGTAGCTAGTCTTTATTGCAAGATAACTGAACGTAACAAAAGATTAATTGCTTGTTAATCAGAAATTTAACCCCTTCTTTATGAAAAGTTATAGTTTTTTTAAGCTTAATAATGCCATGCTCCTCTGACTTTCCAGGTGTCTTTGGACCGTCAACTACACCGTTTTCAACTGCTGCTTTTGGCCAGCCGGCGTCAACTTTTAATTACTTTCCTGGAAACGGAGACTACTCCACTTGGGGTCAACTAGGTCGTGCTAAGCAGTACGACGATTACTATAGGACCGAATTATACGTGCCAGATGGAATCAAGACTGTCGAGACGGGCGTCCAGGCGCTCTCGCTCAACGAGCATAAGGTGGACAAGGATCGGTCGGAGCTCAAGGACGCGTCCGGTGGTTCGCAGCCCAAAAAGATGACGTGGGCTTCGATCGCCAGCCAACCGGCCAAGCCTGCGCCGTCCTCGCAGAGCGGCGGGCTCAAGAAGAAGGGGCCGGGCATGCCGCCGCCGCCGATCGTGCCCGGGAAACATAACATGGATATAACGACGTGGGACGCCGGCAAGAGCGCTCCGGTGGTGACTGCGCCACCGCCGCCGCCACCGCTGCAGCCACCGCCTGCACCCGCGCCGCTCCCGCCGCCTCAGGTCCCAGCGCCACCGCCCGCGCCCGTGCAACGTGGACCGCCTCCCCAACATCCTCCTCCGCCGGCTTGGACGCACGCCCCGCGAGCTCCCCCGCCGCACCAGCCCCGACCCCCTCTCCCCGTGCCGCCTCTCGTCCCTCCGCCGATGCCCGCAGTGCCCGGACCCGCCCCGCATCCCGTTCTTGACGAGCTTCGCGTCAAGAACGATTATAATCCCAAGGAATTTGATCTGAGCGCCCCCAACTCCAGATTCTTCGTGATCAAATCGTACTCGGAGGACGACATCCACCGCAGCATCAAGTACGAGATCTGGTGCAGCACAGAGCACGGCAACAAGAGGCTCGACGCCGCATACCGCGAGCGCGAACGGGAGGGCGGCGCGGTCTACCTCTTCTTCTCAGTGAACGGCAGCGGTCACTTCTGCGGGATGGCGCGCATGATCAGCGCCGTCGACTACAACTCCAACTCGAACGTGTGGTCGCAAGATAAGTGGAAGGGACAATTCCGCGTCAGGTGGATTTACGTGAAGGACGTACCGAACGTCCAACTGCGTCATATCAAGTTAGAGAATAACGAAAACAAGCCGGTGACAAACTCTCGCGACACTCAAGAGGTGCCGCACGCGAAGGGTCTCCAAGTGTTGCGTATAATGCATAGTTACTGCCATTCTACCTCTATTTTTGATGATTTTATACATTACGAGAGACGCCAGGAGGAGGAGGATTCGCGGAAGGTGCCTCATCATCCACCACAGGACAATAATAGGGAGGATCACGACGGCGGGCGTGGCTACCGCAGTAACTACCGTGATTATCGGGACCATCGTGACGGCCGGGATGCGCGTGACGGGCGCGATGGACGAGACGGACGCGATGGGCGTGACGGACGTGACGGACGCGACCACCGTGACGGCCGGGAGCCTCGCGAGCATCGCGACTCGCGCGAGCCCCGCGACCCTCGAGACATGCGCGACGACCGCGACCCGCGCGACAATCGCGACCACGGCTTTCGCGATCGTGACTCTAATAATTACAGACCACATCATAAGGTCCGTTTGCGAATTAACTATTATCAATTAAATTCACCAATATTTATAAATAACTAACGTTTTTAATTAAAATTTTCAGGATCGGGATGGGTCGCGTGGCCGTGGACGTCCTCGCAACTAATCGTTCCCACGATATTTGCGAGATTTGAGGACTGGCTTCTCTCCATAGACAACTAGTATCAAGTAAACAATTGGTACCGCATTAACAAAAATGTATGTATAAGACATACATGAACAGGAATGAGGAACCTATCCTGAGGCGCAACCGCGGAGAGTTGCGTTTCAACACGAACATTTTGTAAAAATAGATATCGATTGTTTTGAACAGTGCTTCACTTAAGAAAAAACTTTCAACAAATTAAAATGTGCTAATTAATATTTTATACTGAAAGAACGTTTAATTACAAACGCCTAGTGAACAGAACATTTATCAAATCATGTGTTGGTTAGTTTAAACCACATGATATGGTGTGTAATTGTGGACTTTGTTTCAAATTTGTGGACTTAATCAATGAAGTATCGTAATTTTATTACTAGGAAATTCTGTGCTGAGAGGAGTTGATCCTTTTGATAAGGGACTGGTGATATGATGGCAAGATGTTAAGATATATCACACTGTGCACTAAGTGTAGTGGTACACCATGGTCTACTGTCTATTGTGTACGGATATATTAGTTTATATCTATTGAGATTTGTATAACTTTTATATTACAGAAACATGTAATCACATGAGGTGTGGACATTTTTTATACATTGTTTTAATCGCACATTCTGTTCTCTCGGTGCATTGGATTGTAACATAAGTTGCCCGACATTGTTGCCTTACTTTACAATGTGACCCAGATTTGTTGTTCAATTAAAATACCGATCGAATTTGTATAATTTGGCGTGACTAGATACTGATTTTATAATTATGGTAGTAGTAGGTAGTTATGGTTCCTTTTTGAACGCATGTACATATTTTTATTGAAAATTAACATATTTTTAAGTGCAACAACAGTGTAACGAGAGATCGTTGACGAAATAATTCCATTTTATTGTTTACATGTGTCAATATCCCCACCTTGATTTTTAAAGTGCCTTTTCATTTTTAAATTGATTAGATGTATGTAATGCTAGTGCCACATATTTTATTTTTCGAATGATTTCAAACTGTAGTAATAATTTGCTGATGCATTATATTTTGTTTAGTTTTAAAGAGTATTGTTTTTTGTCTAAAGGGTTGCGATTCAATTCTCAAAGTGCGCGGATTATACATTTTGTGTTTTGATGCGCATTCTTGTTACTCTGATGTGGAAGATGGCCTGTAAATGCGCATTTTAGTGTTGATTTATTCAAAAATTATGTGGAACTTTTAGAGTTCAACTGATACTGATTAAAGGCTGTCTGAAATGTTGTTAAGTATTATTTTCACTTGTCCCATAATATAGTATCTACAGGAAGATTAATGCAATCATTACATATTATAGTCCAGTCCCCTCGCCGTGTCTGTCTGTTCGTCTGAATGCGATAAAGTCAAAATCTACTCAACGTATTTTCATCCACTTTTCAATGGACAAAGTGATTGCCGTGGAAGGTTTTAGTGTATAAATTGTAGAAGTTGTGTCTTGACTGTTTAAAGTCTGATGATAATGGGTGAGATTATTGGGAAATTCAAACCATCCATTACACAACGCGGGCGGGCCCTAGTGAGGTACTTTTTTAAAGATTTCTATTTAATAGTTTTTCATGGATGGTGATCTTCAAATTAAAATCAATCCTAACATTATAAATACCAGAGTTACTCTGTTAAGCTTTTACGCCTAAACTCCTGAACCGATTTTGATGAAAATTGGTCCAAGATTGAGTACAACTTACGAATCAACATAAGTTACCAGTAATTTTTTAACGCAATAAAAGGTTGAAATAAAGGTTATCAACTATGCTGTTAGGAAGAGTAGCAGGTATTATAGGTACTGTTTTTGACTAAATTTTACTCTACATGTAAAAATCCTGTTTTCGGCAATATTTGGATGCCTACTAAAACGCATAAAATGATCTCATTCATTTTAGTTTTGATTTATGCGTGGTCTATGAGGCTTTTTAGAATATATATTACGTAAATCGATGAGTTGGTTAAGAAGCTCCAAAGTAAGTCTATGGTGTAAAAACAGAAATAATGTTCACTTTTCTTAACCCCTCGGCTTCTACTATTAGCGATTTACGTTATCATATATTTTATAATCATAAATATTTTAAATGCTAAGCGTAGTTTATAAAGTCTTATCTAAAATTATATTGACTACATCTTCACAAATATATCTGATCAGCACTTGTTGCTCGTTATCGAAGTTTTACGTTACTATTGTAAAATTTTCGGTAACCATGAAATTGAAAGTAATTTTGAATGTGTTTAAACTTATTAACATTCCTACAATTAGATTAACATTCAATCAACATAGCTGTTACATGCTTAGGCCACATTTAATTACCTTTACCATAAGAAAATTAAAAATGATTTTACTATATCTATACACGTTAGAAGTTTCTTTTGGATATTCTGTACTGCTACATTAATATTACTTTTGCAACACTTATCATTATGCCATTGTCAGTGTCATCTGGTAGTTCATAATATGTCAAAAGTCATGTCATCGATGTCATCGTTTGAAGTTTCCCTCAGCAGGCAGCAGGCAAAGCTACTCAGACTGTGCTTTTTAGAATAGATTTTAATATATTGTTTAGAATTTTAAATTCTAATTTTTAAGATAGTTCAGTGTTTTGATATGAATGTTATCTAATTGTTCGGCGCGGCCGTGGCGGGAGCCAGGTGTTGGGATAAAACAACAGTGCGAGGAAGTGGTTCTATATATCACCAATGTTTATACACAGTTGGGGCTCTGTCACTCGTTCAGTTCTAGCTACCATCCCTCACTTTAGTTTTCGCTTTGCCTGTGGCACGACGCCTCTCGCGCGGTTTCAGCATAATGTTATCGTATTCGTATCTCGGCCAGATAATCAAAGGACGATAATAGCAGAAGATGATAACAGAACTACGATCTAGTTTATAAAGTAATTCGATAGAGGCGGTTACGAACTTTGTTTATTTCGCGAGTGTGACCGGGTATAAATATTTTCGTAAAAATGAGACATGTATTCGACCGAAATGCAAAAAAGTGTGTCTGTGCAAGTAGATAGTGACTTCGCCCTCGTGTTACCCAGCGGTGCATACGAAATAAAAAAAATGGAGCCTAGATCAAAACTGCGTAAAGTGATTTTGTTTTGTTTACTACTTTCACTGTTTGGGATGGTTGCCTTTGGATACTTCTGTCCTGATCAAGTAAGTAATTCTGTTTTTTACTACCTGTTGTTATCTGCTATATACTTAGCCTAAAGATTATTATAGATTATTCATTAATTATGCTCTAGTAATTAATTATTATACAGCTTTGATAGTGTTGTAAATTGTAAAGTCATTAATATTATTGCAATTAAAGATATTTCCATTATTTTCATATAAAATGTTATCACATTTTTCAATGCCATTTGAGAGTGGTTTGGTATTACATATATACCTAGAATTATTATCAGGTGGTCAGGCACTAATTTATAGAATGTATAAAAAATATGGTAGTATAGGAACAGTGGGATAATGTTGCAAAAAGCTACTTTTCTTATTTTTGTGACATAAACAAGGTTGTTTGACACAAAACAACCACTATTTTGACGTTGCTGTACTCAAACCTAATAGTAAGAGAATTATTTTATAAATCTTGCAGGAAAAATAGATTATAAATGTTAATTTCCATTAAAACAAATTTAAAATTTGTTCATTTAGGTCAAATCTATTTTTAAAAACATACCCAATAGTATCAAAATGTTTAATTAGATACTAATTACCACAACCTTGGAAATTCATGACAAAGTCCGTGTTAATTTTCATCAGTCTTCCGAAAAGGAGGAAACCAATTTGTGTGTATGTTTTTAACTAGTACATTTCTGATCCATTCTAGTTACTATAGGTCAGATATGTATATTTAAAATTTATTTTTAGATATCTGTCTAATGTCTACAAACAAAATTAATAAGTAATTTTATCTGTGTTTGTTATGGATATAAAAAATTCAATTCAAATATACATAGGTATATATGATAATTATATTTACAGTGTAAATTCTTTATAACATTATCCTTTACAACGATACAGTACTTTTAGAGTAGCAGTGAGCAGAACTTGGTTGGTTTATGTTAAAACCAACGTATTGTTCATCCACTTTATATAACAATTACTATAACAAAAAAAAATTCTCAGTCCCTTTTTCGTTATAAATAGTTTACACTGTATTATATCACATTGTTTATGACTTTGAATTGATCATAGATTTATTGATTATTATTTTGGATTATCAATTACTTTGGAAAGTTACACATATATATTATGCATATCAACTTTATCAAAAACACTCAACCTTGGTTTGAAAAGAGTACACATTACAGAACATATGCATGAATGCAACATATTACTAATGAGCAATTCACCAATCTGCAATTCGCTAGCGTGGTGGATTATAGGCTATACCCCTCACAATGTGAGCCCAGTAGTGGGATAGTTATGAGTTGCAATAATCATTGCCTCTGTTTTATTCTGGTATCATTAGGTTCCTGGATGCGATTCTTTATATTGACACTATTTTTTTATTTACTAACAGGTTTTTATGAAGCAAATACTAAATATGAATCCAAACTTATCACAGAAATGGATGTCTTGCTTAGTATCCCATTTACCAACCAAGGCCGTCAAGTTAAAAACACATTCACACATACTCTGGTTACCATAACAACGACATTGTGTAATGGCGTCGTTTGTCCTTTGACTAGACACTGTATTGGTGGGAGGTCTACAGCAACTCTGTTCAGAATTCTATGGAAAAGGTTTTGGTACCAAAAATATATCGATTGGACACACGGCTGATGAGTTGATGCGTAGTAACGCGCGTCGGGTACAGCTGGTTTCGTTTTAAAAATTATTTTACAGCAGTTTTTGTTTGGTAATTAAAGAATGTTAATATACCAACAGTTTGTTTCGATTGTGAAATCAAAAAAGTTAAACAGCGGATGTGGTTAGTAGAAGGATGGTTGACCGCTAGCGGCAAAAATGAACGCTTCCGTGCTTCAGAGAGCACGGAAAGCCGTCGGTCCATAGCAATTGTTAAGATATATCGGAGGGCTTCGAGCGGCATAAAACATTGAGCACTTGGCTGTTACTGGGCAACCGCTCCAATAATATGTATTGAAGCAATGCGTTAGCCTACTCTGCCTAGTATGAGGAGACCCGTGCTTAGTAATAGGCCAATCCAGCTAAAAGACTTTGCGTTAGAAACTAAGTACTTTTTGTGTCGATCAGAATTTGCGGTAAAAACCGCTTGCCAATGTAACTGTTGACGTATCTTTTTACTTACTTGCATCCTGCTTAGCAAGAATTAGTGTTTGTTTTTTAGCTAACCTGACCTAACCTTATTAGATTGTGAATAACGTCACAACATCCCTCATTGGCTTCTATTTTCTTCTGGTCTACACTAGGTTACTTAAGCTAAGCAATAGTTCTAGCAAAGCCGATGACTTGTAAATAGGAATTGTCTACCGAGAATTTAGGGAATACAGCGGGATTGGTTATGGATTTTAAATTCGTAACCAATTTTAAGATATCTTAATAAGAATGTATGAATATTGTGTATGTAATCTTCTGACTTTCATTAATTGAGCTCGATGTTCCTATGATGAAATAAAATATTATGACTTTGACTTTTGACATTGTTAACGGTTTAATATTCAACACACTCATACATATGTACGTCCCGCATTAGAATTCCCGGTGCCGGTGGCATAGACAAAGCTAATATTCCCGTTACAAATAACATCGACGAACCGAGAACAAAAAAATATCTGTAATATGATCCTGGAATAGAAACCGAAAGCTTCATTGGCAAATAGGCTACTGGACCAATATTTTTCATCAATTTGCAATTATTCTTCTTTGTCGCAACACTCTTGATCGAGCGGTCGTGGTCGACATGACATGAGAGTGGGCGCAGATGTAAGTGTCTAACGAGTTGCCGCCACTTCTTCTGGATGCTGGATAGTTTGGTGCACTCATATAACGGACCGCAGACTTGATTTTGCCATTCCAT
>DWJZ01007456.1:0-12097 GCA_018249125.1 Asbolis capucinus
TATGTAATATTTTTAATGTTTGACATAGTATAATGCTTATTTGCTTTGACATGTTTTATATTTAATAACTGGTACCTAATCTTCATTTTTTTGAATTGGAATATTCTGTAATGATAGATGTATGGTGACTTAAATAAATAAATAAAAAAACTCGGTTCTCCTCTTACCCCGTGAAGGGCACGACCATAGTCGACCACGCAGGCCAAGTGCGGATTGGTGGACTTACTTAAAAAAAACCATTGAACAAAATAAACCAAAATATGGTGTAAACGGCACGGTCCTTTTTAAGTCAGTAAAATTACTGTTTTCCCACATAGAGCGCAGGCAACGCAGCTCACAAGTCGTTTCAGCTAGTAATTGAAACTGCCGTTTCACAAATAAACAAGCCGTTGAATAATGAAATATACATAAAAATTCCTTGTATCCGTTACAACTTCCTGAGTGTACACGTAACGTGTGGGGTTACCCTCTGTATCCTAGCGACGTTATTCTGATTACAACCTTAAAACTATACACATAGGATTTATAACATTACACTCTAACGTACCTTAATGATTTCTTCACACTCGAACTGGTAAACATGTAAACGCAGAAAAAGCGTGTGTGCGTGTTCTAAATTTAAATCATCGTATCGTAAGATTCTTTAGCGATTAGAATCTAGTTTATGAATTTGTATTTTTGGCGCCTACAGAACTCGTCGAGGGAAGGATTGCTTCCTATTGTAACTGAAGGAACTTTTGTAAAATCTGTATAACAATAATATATAGTAATAGGTATTATTATTTCTTATATTATTATTATTTTATTTGGAATTTTTTTTTTCAATAAATAAGAAAATACTCCAGATCTTTATTTTTAAATATAGAATTTAAAAATAGCGGGCGCTGCCCTCATGGTTCGGGTCAAACTAGTGATGCGAACTGTTCCAGTGAACCGTGAGTTCATTACCGACAATGGTCTGACCCCTCCTACCTATATTGATGTATAACTGACAATATAATGGGACCCTTTTAAGAAAAGACCTTGGCCAGCAACAATCAAAATCAATGCAAGGAGCATTGTCGGAGGGGATAAAAGGAAATATATTTTTTGTATTACTTAACAGTAGTAATTGTTTCACAAGGAATTAACATTTAGAATGTTCTTCGTATCGACTTTTAAGTACTTGTTTTTAATATAGGTCAATGCTCTTAAATCTTATCCTAATATAAACATATTAGGACATGTACCAGTTACCAGTACACGGCATGTACCAGTTATCATTGACTGGATTAAACCTTAATATGGAAAGTTGTACTTCATAGTTTGCTATTGGTCTTTATTTTTTCGCCACTAAAATATATATTTTTTAAGTATTAGTTCCATACAAGCCTTTTAGTACCGCATGTGCCCTATGTGACATAAAATAAAGTGAAGTTTATAATATGAAAATAACCCCTTTACTAAGTGCATATAATATGTATATACCAAAACATTATTTTTTTTAATTTTTATCTGTCTGTCTGTTCCAGCTAATCATTGTAACATTTGAACCGATTTTGATAGGACTTTTACTGCCAAATAGCTGGTGTAAAAAGGAGAAACTTAAGTTACTTCTATTCTAGCAAAATGAAATATAAGTTATCGTAAAATCTGCGAACTAAACAATAACCTCTTATTGTAAATTTTACGCAAACGAAAACGCATGCTAATGGAAACAAAACCGGACGCAATCAAATTTTCACCGTAAGCCGTATGTATATAATGACATAATCCTAAACAATTATGGACAAATTTTTGCGTTGAACCTACTGAGTCTAAGTACTAAGATTTGTGCTTTTGGGGGTTAAAATACTCATAAAATCCACACAGTTATTATTACAGCTGCTGGACGGTACCAGCGCCAGTAGCCGCCACTTCTTGACGAACCTCGCTGCTATGGCTTCCCGTTAATTACCTGCAAACCTCTTTATGTACGTATTTAACCTTTTAAGCGGTTTCTCGACTTATACATGAACTTTTTAATGTTTTAATGCTTTGTCATTGTTTTCTCTGAAGTCAGTACCTAATTCCGTTATGCCATGTCAGTCAATTGCGAGAAGTACTGTTCATACTGGAAAGACTGAGCCACCGCCTTCAAAAAAGGAGGAGGTTCATAAATCGACTGAATTTGGTTTTTCACATTTTACATCATAATATTTACAAAGTGTAATAATTTTTATCCTTATTACTTTTCGAAAGCTTGTATTTGTCATTATGGTACTATTTAAATTTGAGCGCCATCTGTCGACAAATGTTTAGTTATGCCTAAAATTCATAGTTTATCAAACAGATTTTATAAAATTTAGTAATTTTTTAATGATGTTATAACTTGGCGATGTAGTCTGAAAACTTCTTATATATTAATTTAATATAAGACAATCTTCAGATCAAATTGTCCTTTGAATATGAAATCTGCAATAAAGCAGGATAGATGACAAGGTTTCGTCACTCTCAACCGCATATTGTACGGGTATCACTTCATGTTACAGTTAACCCAAATCTAAATGTGGTTGTAATGTAATATTACAGTCCGCATTACTGTGATCGGTGTTCAGAGGATGTAGGGGAACTTGTCAGGGTTAACGTCTACTTAAAATTGTAACTATTGAACAATATAGACTGACCAGTCTGGATGAATAGAACTTTGTACAAAATATGGTGTAGGGGTGCAAACAAAAGGTATTTTTAGAGTACGCTAAAGGCTAAAAATGTGGGATGTGAGTTTGTAGAAGTGCAGATAGTGCGACGATACTTATCGATTTTTTTTAATGATAACGGGTACTTACAATGTGTGACGTCTTGTCGAGTCTTGCAGTGACTATAAACCGTGCAACTAGGTCGAAATATCAATATAATAATAAACAGGTCGGGAGTACCCGTTTGCATTTAAAATATTTAGTGTCCGCGACGATATTAATTTAAGAACATTTCGGTTTCATTAATATACCTAATACAAAAATGCAGGTAAATAAACAGATGATTGATGTAATAAGTTCATTAAGTATTTACTGTGGCATTACACTCGCATGCAACTATGATAATATAATTATCTGCTAAACTAGTGTTCGTGTGTGCCTGATTAGTACAATTACCTGTTAGACAATACGTTTAACACTCAGCGGTAGCCGAGACAGGGGAAATGTAAATAAATTATATGACAGTGTACATTATGGTTAAACTGGATATATGAAATGTATAAATAAAAAATCGCTAACATACCCCACCGTTCCACCCTCGGATCCCCTAATTCGCGTGTGGACAACACACAACTCATGTCCCGATAACAAACATTTATCTAAAAGTCCCTTCGTAGGTATTACACTTTAAGCCTACCTTAGGTTAAAACAAATTTCAAACATGGTATAACAATGCACCAATGCAACACAATATTCTCATAACTCAAGATAAAATTATAAAAGATCGCATAAACACATTTATGATAAAAGCATAGTATTTTAGTTTTAGTGCAGTTAAATCTTTTTTAATACTCATTCAAATTCAAAGCACGTTTCCGACAGTTCTCATCTTCCCCGGCACAATAAGTTCGTGAGAGATCATCTTTCTGTTTCGCTAACCAACAATACTATAGAATAAAATGAATTCCGCAACTACATCTCAAATTAATGTGCAACAAATTTAACCCACATCTCACTAAATTGCTAAAACGATTTTAAAATGACGAAATTATTTGAACATGATACAATTTTATATTCACAATGCAATCACAACACTATTTCCCACGAACAAAAGTCAGATATCACCGAGGAAACAATGAAAGTGTCAAAATAATTATGACAGCGATTTCCGTCCTTGTTCCCTTGTAATAAAAGCTATTTGGAACAATAAACTTTTTCCCGCCTATTTCCACAAATGAGTGACCCGCGACTAACATCGTAATTTTGTGTTTTATTTTTTTTCGCAACACAATGTGTAAATATCTTTAATAGAGGTGAGTGAACACAAAACAATAAACAAATCTATTATTTTGTGGTAGAGTAAGTTTAAAGTAGAGAATTTGTGATTTTGTGCACAGCCATTACACAAGTATAACAATGTAATTCTAGTATAAACTTTGGACTTTAACGAATTTGCAATAAAAAAAATATTAGTATATCAACAGTAGGTATAATAAACCATACCTACTAGTTTAGTACGTAACATCTCAGGATATTGTTTTTTTGTATGCCTACCCACCTATTATCATCATATGTTTTCACACATTAGATTATCTGAGCTGCCTGCGATTCACCCGCGTGGTTCATTATTAAGGAGTAGCCTATACGCTATTCCAGAATATAATGTATCTCTGTGCAAAATTTCATTCATATTGGTTCAATCGTTTTTGCGTGAAAAAGTAACAAACATGCATCTATCTCTTATAAAGTCTCTATCTAACGGTCGATTCCCAGAAACATGGAATTTGATCCATTATGTTCAATCAGCCACTATGTAACAAAACAAATCAGGTATTACTGAAGAATTCAACCAGAACCAGCTATAATTGAACACGTAGATACGATGGTCTTCGTCATACCTCGCTAAGAATCTTAAGAAAAACTGGATTAATTATAGGTACCTATTTTTATCGGCTGCGGTCGATCGGAAAAGTTATGTAATTTCCTATCTGTATATATGTATAGAAAGTATAGCGTGAGACTGTTTAGGAACACTATTATATCTATAATTCATTACATGTATATCCAGGTGTGTACGACATGTAACAAGGTATTCGACGGACCGATAACCGTTGCAGAAGAACGGCCCTCGAATAGAGACCACGTCTCAGAAAAAGAAGCACAGAGCGGCCCCTGGACTTAAAAGGCTCAGGACCGGTTAGAGCGGCGCAACATAGGAGAGACCTATGTCCAACAGTAGACGTGTAATGGCTGATGGATGGATGGATGTGCAAGTGTACATGTATGTATATAGTGGTATGTACAGGTACATTATAATTGAAAGGCCTTGGAGCCTACTGGGTAGTAAATGGTACCTGCGAATCAAAGAGCCCTTTTTTGTTTATATCACACCTGACGCAAGGAATCCCAGCACGGGATGAGTGTGTAATCATTTAGTTATATTATACATCGCTGCGTAATCTGAGTGATCGGTTGTACATATCAGGATGTAATTAATAAAACTGAAATATTATTAAGAGAATAACGAAGGCTACAGATTTCGTGCGAAACAAATGTAGGTTTGAGGAAATTCAATGAATAGCTAATAAATTATTTGGTATACACAAACAATGTAGCATTTTTTCTAATTTCTTTTCTTCAAATGTAAAAATCCCTTAAATGTAAACCCGTTAAAAATCCCTTACAGAATTACTGTAAAAGATGTTACTTTCACATAAGCAGGTGGATAATTTAGCTACATGATAACAGAATAATAGGATCAATTTGTTTTGACGAGGAGTATGATTTATAGTTCCATCTCTCAGGAACACGGTGAGATATTAGCGACAAGGGCGTCGAGTACCCTAATAGAGCTATACTAATACCTACTACATATTAAGAGGTGATATGAATTGCTATATCATGTGTCTTTAATATAGGCGTCACTTCTATTTTCGCTCTACCTCTATCTTTAAAGTATCAAGTTAGCAGTTTAGCAGGAGCTAGCCAAGGACCGCGTGAATTGGTGTCAAACCCATAACAGTCAAGCAAAGTCTCTTTCAAGATACGTATCACGCAAGACTGGAATAAGTTACCAGCGTCAGTGTTACTGTTCGATTATAATGTGTCTTCAGGTCAAGAGTGAATAGTCTATAACTAAATTAGTGCGCTTTACCATCTAAAATCATATACCATCAGGCGGGACTGTGGTCAAGTACAAATTTATAGAAAGTAAAAAAAACATGACAATGCTTGTTTCAAGCTTTTGAAGGCGAAACGCATGACAGCATGGACGCCATAAAAGTGCTTCTGGACCTTGAGACAAATGACTTTTCTGTTCGCGTTCAACGTTCGCGACAAACGCTATTATTGGCTATATATTGGGTGCAGAGAAATATGGCGTCTGTTTTTCCGCAATAAATGTCCTTGCCATACATTTTTGAATGAGGGTTTGGCGTGAACGATGACAGAAAAGACATTTGTTTGGGGGAGCTGTTCCCGACCTGGGGGATATATACTTGCCACATAACAGGTGCAATCTTTCTCAGATCGGTTTATACAGGGACGAGACCAGGTGCTACCGCGGTGATACTGCCTAAATCATCTGTCATATACGAAAATGCCTTACTACTAAAGTATCGTGAGTGTAACCGGTCACTTGGTTAACGTTGTTGCTCACTGATTCGATTTAGTTGAATTCTTACGAAAACGCACTGGGACCAAAAACGCGACAACAATTTACAAGTATCCAAATACAAATCATATACGTCCATTACCTTAACCCGGAACTTAGCTAAACATGACGCGTTACCTGCAAAAAACTTAAAAAACTGGCTTATACAGCGTCTACCAATTCTTATCTAGTAACGTATCAGACATGTTTTCCGTATTCCTGACGTCAATTTGCAAGAAACGTAATATAATACTATGGTTGCCAGACGGTCAAGATTCGTTTGTATTGTCCAGACGCTTTATAAGTGGTCCCTAGATTCTCGAAGTAATACTGTGTCGAAGACTCACTCGATTGACAACCGAGTTTTCGTTGTTACATGTAACAAAATACAATGAAACATACTCGCTACTACAAAGCACGTTTGTTATTTGTTGCACAAATAACTATCTATTAGTGAACGGATATTTAAAAGTATCTATTCGCTCTCTATACGGGTCGGTCGCTATATTTTCTTTAATTTATAGTTTTAATTCTGCCGGCGTTCCAGCGAGCTCATCCATTAGAAATCGCCTTCCTCCACTCGCCACACGCCGGCCAGTATGCCGCAATTAGACGTTGGAACGAACACTCTTAACCGGTATGGACGTTAAAAAACGAATCGTACTTTAGTAGTTTAAAAAATGAATCGTACTTAGTAGCTTTTAGTAATAAGCGAAGTGATCGAGTACTGAAATATTAAGTGTTTGATTGCTTGGGATTTTATGACGAGACTTCATTATTTATTTATTTGACCTGTAGCCTAGCTTGCCTTTTGCTTAAGATGATGCATTAGAGCTCACCTTGTTTCAAATCTGCCGACTGTAAGTACCATACTCACGTATAGCCTATAGATTTTTTATACCCAAACGCTCGAATGAATAAGCATTTTTTAGTCTATCCAACATTAAATATTTTCTTCAATTCTAATACTTCTTGAGATTAGGGCGATCAAATAAACAAACTTCAGCCTTATAATACAAATGTTAGTATTTCGGCATAGTCTGTAGTACCAGGAACGGATAAACTCAATTCTTTTCTTTTCTATTCACACTTTATTTCTTTAAAGAGAAATCTCACTAGAAATCTGATTATTTCATTCTTAGAAGAGCGCTTAGTTTTCCTACATGTGTATTATGTAATGTTATGTATGTATAATTATGTAATGTTAAGAGTACGTGATAGTAATTAGCATTACCTTATCCAACTTTACATTGAAGCCCACGAGTTGTTTGTATGGTTGTAATACATTTAGTTAGCGCCGTTGAATGGTGGCTTATGTAAATTAGCGTAAGCGGTGGTTTTTAACCGACACTGCTCGAGTGATGTTATAGTTAGGTTCATTATTTAAATTTCAAACAATAAGCTTCATAGTAGTTGTAGAACTAATGTACTTATGTCATTCATGTTTGACAGGCTGAAGAGTCGTTGATTTTTGTTTGAACGCGCTAATCTCAGGAGCGACTGATCTGAATTGTTTTTTTTTTGTTGGATAGTCCATTTATCGAAGAAGGCTATAGGCTATACAACACCATGCTACGACTAATAAGCGCTAAGGATTAAAAACGAGAGAAAATATTTTCCTCAAATTAACACAAATGAAACCCGAGACACAGCTAGTTACTAAATCGATAAGAATTCTAATGAAATCTATTACTTCGCTACCTTTGAAGTGCGGGGTAACTTTGATCGTGTAAATCCATGAAAGGGCAATAATTTCTAGTCCTCTTACCCCAATGCTACAGTGCGAACTTAATTAGAACTTGGATTAGAGGAAGTGTGGGAGACATGTTCGCTAACTCCGCGTAAATTGATGATGTACGCGACGCTACATAAGTTATAACCAAGTTTATGAGTTATAGTTTTTGGGAAGATAATAACGTTTTTGGATCCGGTTTGTCCCAAACCTACGAAGATTATTAGTAGATAGGAGGTGCGCGCTTTGGTATCTTCAACTCATTAAAGGACTACTGAGCACGTGTCTCTCCCAATACTGAGAAGACCTAGAGCATCCACGACACCGCTCTAATGAGAATTTGTGGAGGGTAGATACCAAATAGACTGTAATTACCCTCTAAAACTAAAATAATTTATTGATTATCTTTCATTCTGACACCATACACTTCTAAACTTGTGCCGTAACTAAAAAGAGAAGAAGCTAAAAAAGCTCCTTTACACATCTTTTGAGAACAATACCTACACTTAATAGTAAATTTTACCTTCATTGACCAAAAATCTGTAATTTTATACGGGTAGGTGTAAAAATCACGTTGAAAAATTCGTAGACAGGTTTCAATTCATAAATATGCCAATTTAACCTCAAATAATATTGAAATCGAGCACACAGATGGACGTAAGTCCCCGGAGGCTGTCGCGAGCGTGGGCTTAAATAAAGCTTGTAACGTAAACCCCATTCCGTACTCCTGACCTTTTCATTTGGACAGTTGTGGAAAGTAATAGGCTATTACAGTCCCTGGAGCAGTCTGCGAGTCTCGTCGAGAGGGTTGGAGTAAGAGGTTCACTCGCTCGGGGGCAGTAGGTCACCTCTACTCTTTATTTTCACACGCCAGCCATTATTTCAGGCTACACGCTAATGAATGGAAACAGGTAAGCTTGCAGCTCGTATTTTGGTTAATTTTATTCAGCCGGACAGTACTGGTGGTCGGTAGTCTTGCACTCTTGTTGCTTCATTAAAATCCTCGCAATCTTGCAATTAGCAAATAAAAATTATACATTGGTATTTTTATACGTATGTATTTTACTTGATTTCACCTAAACATCATGACCTATTAGATTAAAAGAAAAATTGCAAATCATTATTGTTATGTTACAGATGAACGTTTGTTTTCGAGTCATCGTTGTGTATGAGTGCTTGTTTATTTATTAACATCAATAGATTTTTCACGCCACTTTGTCCCTAAGAGGTTTTTATCCCCAATCAGGTCGACATTAAAAAAATATTCACGTTATATACATTTCTTATCCAGTACATAGGTATGTACTTACCTATATTCGGTGCAAATTCGATCTGGAATAAATGTAAACAAACCATTGACGTTTTTTCCGCTAAACCTATCATAATGTTTATTTTCATCCAAATAGGTTTAGTAATCAAAACGTGAAGGCGACGATTTTGCATTTATGAAATTAGTAAGGATAATTTTATTTATTTGTTTTTGTTTGCTAATAAAGTCATCACAACCGATTACTAACTGTCTATTGAGGACACCTTTTCTCTTTTAAGTTAATAAGCCTATTTAAAGACCAAATGTAGAGCATATAGGTAAATCTCTTCCACAATTTTTACAAGCTTGCAGTGTAAGTTTGTATTTTAGAATGTTTATTTTTGTCGAGAGGGAATCTTCAAAAGGTGTCCGGCATTTTGGGAGAAGTACCGTGGTACGTAGGATTTTTATCCACCAAAACTCCCCCTGTGGCCCGCCTCGGCACTTTGCAGAGGACTCTGGGATCTCTCAAGGAACGTGACAAGAGTCCTCTGCCCGTGATGCCCCGTTCGGGCCCCTCACTGAGTATTACTACTTTACGACTTGTGTTGGCCACACACACAGTGCCGTCCTTCCCAGGATAGTTTGGTGGACGGTTCGGGATATTAGTATGTTAGTATATGTATTTGTTTGTTACGGATTAAATCTTGCAAGCTTAATTAGAGCCAGTTACTCTTACACTACGGTGCAGCAATATTGCATAAAGTTGTCATCCTGTTGATTTTTATGACACGCATGACCTGATACTACGTTCAGGATTGGCTCCAGACAAGAAAACTCCTCAACGGTTAACGATACACTTATGAAATTTTGTATGTTTCTTTTTAATATGGATCTATAATAAAAGATTGTATTTTTTAACATTTTTAATAAACCTTGTTCTAACTAGGTGCTGTAACGACGAATTCTTGTAGGTTCTTGCGTGTGTTAACACACCTAAAATATCTGAAATAACGAGTCTCAGGAGGAACTACACACACCTAGTCCATTACATAAATATCCAGTTTTAATATTAATAACTGCCTCTTTAGCTGCATGTGTATGTGGATAAATATTGAAATTCCAATTCTTTATTGCGTGAATGAAGTAGTTACAGAGCTGGTACAGCTTATAATTATTATTCCGGTACATTCTACCAAATTAATGGTACGCAATATTGTTTACATTGATGATAATTATTACATTAATAATCAAAAGAATAATAGAATTAAAATTTAAATTAAAAAGAGAAACGTGTCATTAATATTACACACAGAACATTTAAATTACACGTATATATCTACTTTAAAATATTCACTTTTTATTTATAATATAATGCGTTTTAATTTGAAACTGTTATTTTCTCGTCCATAAATTCCTTATTCAGTCTCCCATTTAATAAATAATTACAACGTAATCACCATAATAAATTGAGGCACCGGTCGATATTAGCTCTTCAAAATAACATGCAATAACAGTATTCCTTTCAAAGGTTACTTTAATATGTCGAGAGTTCCGTACAGTTGTTGGCCAATCTCCAACACAGTAATTGAAGCAAATCAGCTAAATACATTACCGTCTGCCTATTTGTAAACAAACTTTTTGATCGTATCGTGTCGATATGATAATAATGCGGATGTCTGTCTGTTACGAAATACGGAGATTACATTGCCAATGACTTGTTGCTCGTATACGTTGAATTGTGAAAATCGAGACTCGGTGAGGATTCAATGCGGCTCACGGGCGACTCCGGATTGGGTACTGTCGGTGTCGCCACGCTGACCAGAATCACGCCGGTGAAGTATTAGAGCAATAAGCGACGTGTCTCCCGGCATTCCTGGCGAGAGATATATCTCTCTCTTCCTAATTACTAAGGCTTAAACTGTAAAATCATCATATCGGGAAGGTTCTGAATTCTGGCTTGACTCATGCGCACAGCTTAAAATGACTGATCTAAAATTATGAGAAATAAGTTCCTTTAACATCGAAGAGATTTTCGACTCCTAAAGGGACAACATGTGCAGATAATAAAATCATTGCCCTGTAGCCTACTTGATTGTTGCAGCTGAATATGTGTTCCTGGGTTATGAATGTTATTTGTGACTTGTATTGTCTATGCCGTCCTGCCCGGAACATCATAATACATTATAAATACATTCGCTTTTAGCATTTGTATAGTTCGCTCTTCCAAATCCATTTCTGCCGAAGTCGAGCACCAGTGATAATAATAAATCTTATATCATCAGCCGACATTCATTTGTAACATCACAGGATCGTGGGCCGGCGGGACTGAAGCCGGCGGACGTTGCTCCAGCTGTAGATTAATTAGATTTGAACAATTATGTAATTGTGGGTCAGCTTCGAGCAATTGATCCACTCAATGAAACATTCGTCACGCAACATCGTGCCGCATGCCGCTCAATGAAACATCTCTTGAATAAAAACATCTTTTCTGTTTTTTTAACTAACGGATGTGACTGTGGCAAAAATCTTTTGAGCGATCCCATGCTGCGGGTACGTAAGCGATTTACATCGTTAGATGCGAGTCGATAAGTCAGAGGGCTTCGGATGACAACATCCACTAAACCCTCCACACCGCATTGGAGAAACATCTGGGGTTGATGCCTGTGTAACTGACACACATTTAGTAAAACAATCAATCTAAAGGAAAGCAGTCGAATAACGAAATCAGCTACATACAGCCTTGGCCAAAAGTATTAGGCACCCTATAAATTACTGCAAAATTACATGTTCAGGGAGAAAAAAAA
>DWJZ01007457.1:0-12096 GCA_018249125.1 Asbolis capucinus
ATATATGTATGTTTGTCGGTTTTCTGATCACCGTAGTACAAGCTAACGCTTAGTTTGGGGTGAGATGGCCGTGTGTGAGTTGTCCAAAGATATTTATTTATCCGTCCTCACTAACTTTCTTTCTTTTTCACATTTATAATATAAGCAGGATTCAACAATACACATATGTGACAGGAAAATGTCAAAATATTCAATCAATTGCTTGTTTTTCGATTAAGTGTTTTACAATTTCAAACAGCATTCTTCTAGAAAGTTCACTTAGATGGACGATATAAAAAACTTAACATTTAAAAATATAGTCGAAATATGCAAACTGTAATGACATATATCAATATATGTAAAAATTATTATAAAGTTATTATCATAGTTTGCATTTTGTTTTAAATTTGACATTTGAATTAATTAATTATTTAATAATTAATTTGACATTTGGACAAATAACCTTGAATGTTGAATGAGTTTTGTTTACGTATATGTTAAAAAGCCATCAAATATTATGTTAATTAAAACGTATTTTGCACGTCATAGTGACAAATGTGTGTAACTGTTGCCCATGAACAGATAGCGAGAGTTCGTCGGTCAAATGTGTCCAGAAAGATGGCTCTCAATGTGTGAATTGAGCAGTTAATACTTTTGTTGTCTGCCAGGGAAATATTGGAAGAAAGAAAAAGGGAGAAGATCGATTCACTGGTTTCTTGTTGTAATGGTTAGTAAACCTGACTGAGCCGGAGGTCGTGGGTTCGATCCCCATTCAGAACAAACTTTTGAACTACTTGTGACATATGAGCAGGCAAATATCTAATACTAATCTCAACATGAGAGTCAAATAGTAACCCACCGGAACGGTTCGTCGGTCTGTCTGTCGCAGTAAACCGGAGCTGGTGGTAATTAAACTGTTTCACATTGCGCTCAGTGAAATTAACCGCTTCGGTTATTTACGTGGTTACAATAACTGTACTCTCCACTAACACTTTACCGTGGACTACATATCACGTTTTTAATGTTAACGGGTACTCAGGATTAGCAAACGCTGGGTAGTCACGATTATCAAATGATGAGTACTCACGATAAGCAAGCTGTGGGTATTCAATATTATCAAACGCTGGGTACTCACGATTATCAAACTGTGGGTACTCACGATTATCAAACGCTGAGTACTCACGATTATCAAACGGTGGGTACTCACGATAAGCAAGCTATGGGTATTCAATATTAGCAAACGGTGGGTATTCACGATTAGCAAACAATGGGTATTTACGATTGACAAATCGGTTGTTAATCGTGAGTTTCAGTTACCCCAAAAAATATAAACGTTTTGTCAATATTTTGACCCAATTCATTTGTAACTTAGACACCGATTTTTAACATTTTTTGATTTGTGGTGATTTGAAAATCAATTTGTTTAAAAAGAAATTACTTTTCTACAATTCGATGAATATATTATTTATGTTATTTGTAAGTCGTAACGATTCGCCGGGTCAGCTGGTAGTCAACGAGGTCAATAAGTAAAGCAAGAATATTTCCGGTTTGTTTACAGTTGTCTATAAGTTTACGTAATAATTATTTAAAAGCAAATCGTGACATTGTTTGGGTGAAACCCAGCTTTCTTATAAATCAAGGTTATTATCGAAAATTATTAAAAAAGCAGCGCCAAAACCTGCAAAATAATAATTTGCAATTAACGTGCTAAAAATAACTAATTTGGTGTAATTAATGTCCATGGGCGGCCTTACCAACAGGTGACTCGTCAGCTCGTTTGCCTGCTTATCACAAACAAAGACAAATTTTCTTCAACATATACGGGCAAAGCGGCGGCCCCTAGTTAAACAAAAATACGTTTTTTCGGTATTCTTTTATTTGTTCATACTAATAGCAAGTATCTAGACAACAGTGAAGGTTTCTTCGAAGTTACGCTTTACCATCAAAGACCACATATGGCATCTTACCATCAGGTGGGGTCATAAAATCTCTTACAGATCGAGCAGAGATTTAACCGAAAGTTTTCAATCGTTTTAGGCTATAAAATATGTATCTATAAAAGTATTGATATTTACAAAAATCAATGCCACTTTTCGTTGTAATTTTATAACTCTAGAACGGGCTCACATATCACCACAAAATGCTTAGACTTTGTTCGGATTAAGTAGATGGTTTATGTGAAGTTCACACAAAATTAGTAGAGTCGTTCTTCATTTATCACATTGTATTTCTAAATAGGAATTTTACTGTCAAATTGAGCCTTTTTTCAGTCCATGAATACAAAGTCGTGGGCGGAAGCTAGTATAATATATGAAAATATTTATTTACCTGCATTTATATAAACTGTAGAACTATACCGTCCTTTTAAATTGCCACCACTGGTTAACTCAATGTAAAAATTAACTGACTGCATAGTGTAGTGATCTCGATTGAGTAATATTGTCTACTAAATCTATTTGTTATTACATTTTGTAGGTCAGCAGCAAGCCAACTGACTTTGGTGTTTTTGTACTTGTTTTATAATAAGATAAGTAAGCTGATTTCGCCGCCATCTAGAGTAAAACGTTGTAACTAAATAAATTGGACAACTCACACACGGCCATCCGACCCCAAACTAAGCGTCAGCTTGTACTATGGTGATCAGACAACTGATATATGTATATTTAAATATAAATAATAATATAATATTTAAATATAAATAATAGAATTTTACACCCAGTCACACGGCACAAACATTCGTGCTCAGCACAGAAAAGTTTGACCTGGGTGGGAATCGAACCCACGACCTTCGGTATAACAGCCAGGTTCACTAACCACTAGACCAACCAGCCTGTCAAATTGGTACCTTCGTTCAACTAAACCAATAACCAATTATTGGTTTCCGTAAACTGCTAATGTTAAACAGAAAACAATTCAAAACTCACACGAAATCATATTACAAAAAAGAAACTGATTAATTGATTCTAGACCCAAAAAACCCTAACTTCCAATTTTCATTGTAATTTATTGTGCTTCTCTTACCCAGCTTTAAATACACTTAAACACACACCGAGCTACATGCACACACACACATATATACGCATTCTAATATAGGCTTTTCTACATATATGAGTTATATTCTCAATTAAATAGTATGAGAATTGTATGTCCGTATTGCTGGCTATTTTCAAAAAAATTCCGACTTTCCTGGCCACTACAGCGTTCATAGCCGGAAGTCTTGTTTCGATTGCAACCGATCGAAGAAGTTAAACGACAGCGGCCGCGGTCGGTAGGAGGATGGGTGACCGCCAGTGGCAAAAATTTCATGAACGCTTCCGTGCTTCGTAGGGCACATAAACCCGTCGGTCCCGTTGTCGTTACATAGCAATCGTTAAGCTATGTCGGAGGCGGCATAAACACTTCCGACACTTGTGTTGGCCACTAAGCCCTCCACCAATGGAGCAGCGTGGTGGAGTAAGCTCTAGGCCTCCACAGTATGAGGAGAGGCCCGTCCTCAGTATACATGGGTTGAAGCAGTATGAGACATCAGCTAATTATTAGCGCTACAAATAAAATCTTAATCGACGATTTGCGTGAAGGCTTCCAACGAGAATTATTCATGAATTAAACTTTAAGAAATTTAATTACATCAAAGATTTATTTAAGATAATAATATAATTTTACGAAATTTATGATTAATAGGCACGGTTATTAGTTTAAGTAATTACTTCATTGCAAGCTGTTTGAGCTGTAGAATTTCCAGCTGCAGGCCTCCTAATGGTGATCTGAGGATAAAATCCGTCACCGATGTTTTTACGTGCCCTCCGAACTTCGATCAAGAATATACTAGATGTCGGCTGCTATACAAATTTAACGTAAAATACTGTGCATGTATACAATCTTCGTTGTATTACCAACGAGCTAAGAATAAGTTAAAAAATATCTTGTTCAACTTAACTACACTCATTGTATGTAGTTGAATGTAATAAATAATTGGAAAACAGCGGCGCTGTGGAACGTGTTTACATGTTGGTTGTCTGAAACGAACTAAACAAAACACCAGCTCACATTTCAACTGCGCTGGTATGTGTCGAGACACATTTTGCATTATTGTCGTTTGACATCAAACCTCCGAAATACTAAGCACTCCAGAATCTTCTATCACTCTACTTATCATCTATTCTCCTACCGACTGAGCTCACTGTTGCTTACCTTGGCTGATCCATTAGAATCGACAAGACGCTATTGTATAATCGCTTTGTAAATATCATTAATTTATGACCTATTCCCAAATACAAGAGAGTGAAGCAGACATCGGCACAAACATACCGAAACTTTTAGTGTTTCAATTTTCCTACGAAACTAACTTATTTTAGTTGTACGTTATGACATAAGTCATAAAAGCAGCTATAAAGTCCGCTTGACAATACTTTGTTTATGAGCAAAACTTGAAAGTAATGGTTACGAACGAGTATGAAATAACCATAACAAAATTTCACTTTTGTTCAATGATTCTATGAATAGACGTAATAAGACTTAGAATTTTGACCTCAGTCAACGTAGACGAAAAACCGTTATGTTTGTAAGAACTTATAATTTTCCCGTATTCTCGTTTTACCGTACAATTTCAAAGTCATTCGAATTCGGGAGTCGTTCGATTACAGTCCAGCCGTAATTTGGTGTGGCGACATCGCACATATGTACGTCACATGGTGACGTCACAAGATACCTGAATCACGCTATAGGAGTTTTCTGCACACAAGTTCGACCGTTTCCCAGACATCACACTTTGCCTGGCGGGAGATCCTTTGCCAAATTGGTATTTTTTACCATAAATAAGTTGGCTTGACTACGATCCCCCATGGTGGGATGAAGTCTTCGAAAAAGCGCATTATCTTAGCAGAAGCCCTTTCACTCTCGACTTGAAGACATTTAACTGTGCTCCAATTGAACTTCAACTCTATAGGCATTAAAATACAGTTGAGATTTCGTTGACGACCGACTTTCCGATCAATGTCGGGGTGTAGTTGAAAGCCGACTGACTAATATGAACACCAAATTGCGCTTCAACGAATAAGTTGCTAGGATACCGTTACGACTTTCGAAACGAGAATCGGCCGTCTGATGGCTCGTAGCCATCGTAAGTGACAATCAAGATTGACTAGAACGAGCGCGTAAGGATGGGTGACTAATAACAACTCCACGAGCACTACCGTGTCTCAGAGGGCACGTAAAGACGATCCCAAAGATTACTAGGTCGTTAGCTCAAGCTGGAGGCAGTTAGTGACGGGAAACTACCGACTTTCCACCAAACCGAGGGAGTAGCAGAGTACATTCTACTCACCAGCGCCATGAAGATACCCGCACTCAATAATGGACTATTAATGCATGGATTTGCAACCTTTTCTTACATGAGGTCCACAAATATTATAAGGCTATTGGTACGGGCCATATATCATGTGTCGGGAGGATCATAAGAAACGCTAAGATGCGTCGGATTATAGTCTGCGCGGGCCACATCGCAGTGGCCTGCGGGCCACATTTGGCCCATATTGAAAGTACTGAAACTAGGCAATTACAGATTTCGTTTGATCTAACCGCGTTTCAAATAAATTAATTTATCTGATACTTGTTTTTGTCCAAAAAACAAGACCGCCCACGAAGATATCCCATAGAAAGTGAAATTACATGAAATGCACTCAGTCAATTTAGTGTTGCCAGTAACAGAATCAGAACGCAACTAAGAGGCCATTAAACACGCTAGAAAGTGAACCTCAATTACTTATCTCTCATAAATATGTAAAAACCCAAATTTTATTTCAACATTTTGTACGTAGCTGTTAGTACATTTGCTGGTCGTTCAGATCGAAAGAAAAATATTCGTCATCAACCCATTTTTCTTCATTCTTTCCCAGTACTGGGATCGGCGGATGTGTAACGTATCTTGCAAATGGAAAGCGATGACGAAAATTGTGCGATAACCGCTCATAGATCGCGAATTTGTATTACGTATCAGCGACAATCGTAGCATATCAATCAGCGAGTGTCATGCAAAGGATCGCGTGTGTAACGATGTTTTTGATTTATAGCGTTGTTTTGTGCTAATCGTTTGTTTATTGCTCGCTGTTTGCAAATTTTAGCTAATAGGGCTGCGGGTACTCACAATGTGAGGGGTACAGGCCGTGTCCACGACGCTGGCCAAGTATGAATCAGTGAACTTTTAGACCTAGAATTTTTATCTGAATAGTTTTGCACGATTTTTTCCTTCACCATAGCAAGTGAAAATCAACTTCAAAAAAGCAAATAAATTAAAATTATTTTAATCCTGGATTTTAACCCAAGACCTCCGTTCGAGACAAGCATTTAAACCAGTAGGCTACCTACTGTACTAGAAAGAAAATATAAGTACCTATGTATGTACATATAATTTCAAAAAACATATATAAGTGTTTAACAAAATTAAAAAACTGTTATGCACGTGGTATCATTCATTTATCGGAAATAGATGTGATTGTGGTCGTAAGATAGCAGTCGTTAAGCCATGTCGAAGGTTTACCGGCATAAAATCTTCCGACACTCGGGTTGGCTAACCCCTCAACCAATCCGAATTGGAGCAGCATGGTTGAGTATGCTCTAGGTGTCGGCCCACTATTGAGCACTGGTCTCTTCTCTGAATGAGAAGGTTAAGGCCATAGTGCACCACGCTGGCCAAGTGCGGAATTTGCTCTTAATAAGAGAAATAAATTTTCGGTAAATAAACAGTAGTTTTATGACTTTTAATACTAAAAGCCTTTCTAAGTTCTAAGTCTTGAGTTACAAGAACTTACTTATTCATTGCTAGTATTAATACTTTCACTTTGTGTTTACAATTATGGTTAATGGCGTGGTGGCTTATGACGGCGGTATATGGTCGGTAAAGTTAAGCAAGTTAAGTTTTTCGTTTTGAATTCGTGGCTATATTATAACGACTTTGTCGTTGAAACGCAATGTATTCACATCCGCAATCGGCTTTCAATTGCACCCCAACGACATCGATCCGAAAGTAGTACATCAACGAAATGTATGTATTCCGATCGAATAGAGATGTAGTTATAGAAATGCAATATAAATGTGAATACCAAATTCAACTGGATTACAATCGAACGGCTTCTGATCTTCAACAGCTTTCGCATTGTTTTGTAAAACGAGAATCGGACTCGGACGGCAAGTAGATTGCCTGCCTATTTAAAAAAAAAAGTATTGTGAGGACTGAGAAAGAGAATTGACAGTATTTAAGAAAAAAAAAGAATTTATTCTTTTTAATTTAAAGATACAATTTAGTGTTTCTTAACTAACATATCGATTTACTATTACTTTTAAAAGCCTCAGGCAAAAATGATGCAGAAATTTTGCATGTTTTTTTTTGTTAAGCAATAAAATATATAATTTAAAACAATCTAATACTGTTCTTAACAGTAATAGTTGGACACCCTAGCCGCTAGTGACAAATTTTTAGCGTTTGCATGCATCAGAGGGCACATACATAGGCTTCGACGGCAGATTATTCGTAGAAACGGTCAGGACAAAGAATTTTATTTACAATTTAGTATATAATAATATATTATAATATAAATAATAATATATTATAAGAATTTTATTCTGAGTATTTATTAATATTTACATTTAATGTATTCTGTTAAACTTAGTACAATGTGTACACTACCATTGTTGTCACTTCTCCAGTCGCAGGTCTGCTGGAACATAGATACGTTTGTTCTGGATGGGAATCAAACCCACGACCTCGTGCTTAACAGTCAGGTTTACTAACCACTTTACCAACAAGCCAGTCAATCACTGATCGCTGTCTATGCATTATAGATATTCCGGAAATTGTTCCTAGGGGTTTCAGTAAGGAACAGAATACACTTATAGATTATTTTCTCTTTTTTTTGTTTGTCTGTTTGTCAGTTCCTTTGTGTGTTAATATGAATGGTTGTTCCAATTTGAATGCAGTTTGATGTATTGCTTGGATTATTGTAGAAAACTCCGATAGCGCGATTTAGGTTTTTGTGACGTCATTGTGTGACGTATGTGTGATGTTGCTACAAAAGCGCATGTCTGTTTTAGCCGTAGAGGAAGAATTCAAGAAAAAAATATTGTGTTTTAAAGGAGGGAAGGATTATTAAAATACGAAGTGTATTTATTTTTGAAATAAATATACAGTGTTTTTTAAAATAAGTATTTTTTTTAATTTACCCACTTCATCATTGCTACCCATAATTGTCGCACTCCTGGGCTCGGGTCTCCATTCACAGTGTGGGAGTACTGGCCATAGTCCACCACGCTGGTTAATTATTGATTGGTGGACTTCACATATTCGAGAATTTTATGGAGAAATCTCAGGAGTGCAGGTTTCCTCAACATGTTTTCCTTCAACGGAGTGACACTTCTGCGTGCTGATATCTGCTTAGTATGTCCAAAAAAGTACACCTGATCTTAGAGTAGAATAGGTTAAGTTGCTAAAACCTTCACATGCCAGCCTCAAAAGTAAAACTTCGTCACTCACCAAGTCTACTCCTCAGCTCCGAGGGTCTCAAGGCCGGCTCTTCCAGGACCACGGGCGGTGCAGGCGGTGCAGGGGGCGCAGGAGGTGGAGGAGGAGGGGGTGGGGCTTCATCCCCCGAGCTACCCCCCGACGAGACTCCGGAGGAAGCTGATGCTTGCACCACTACGGCTTCCTCTGATATCGATGCTCGGCGGCTCCCCGCTGCTGAGGAGAGGCGGCTGGCCTGATAGAAAAAATGTATTTGTGTTACAGAACAGTCTTTCTGCCGCAAATCCTACAAGTATTATAAATGCAAAAGGTTGTGAGAATAGATATATGGATAGATGTTTGTTACGCTTTCACGCAAAAAATACTGAACCGATCCGACTGAAATTTGGCACAGAGATAGATCGTTGCCTGGATTAACATATAGGCTACATATAATCAATGTACCTTCCATGCGAACGAAACCGCGGGCGGAAACTAGTGATGACATAAATCGCTTGTTAGTACACTTTTTGAACACAGGTTCTGCACTAAAGACAGATTAGAAGAAAGTCTGTGACAATCCATATATATAAATGTGAACATGTGTGTTTGTAACTTTGTCCGTTTTTCATGTCGAAACGGAGCGACGGATTGACGTATTTTTTGTGAAAATATTTGATGTACCGGATACCGACACAGGCCACTTATTATCAACTTTGGTAACACGCGGGTGGAGCCACAGGCGAAGCCTAGTACACATCCATCCATACTCACAAACTTCTATATTTATAATATTAGTAAAAAGGAATTTTCACATCCAAAAATTCCTTATTATCTAAAAGTTTGTTCTAGATAGGAATCGAACCCACGACTTTCGGTTTAGCAGTGAGCTTTAAATACTTACAAAGTTCTGAGCCTTATGTGTGAGTGCGGCCAGCTTCGTGGCCAACGTTGACTTGGACTGGCTCTCTGACGGCGGTGACACTTCTTCATAAGCTTTGCTTGAGCTGGATAAAATAATATATTAATGTTAAAGTAGAAAATATACTAAAAATTCAATATTCAAAGTTAAACAACTACTTCAATCATTAATAGTCCAATACTGAGCACTAGTCTTATACTGAGGAGGCCTAGAGCATGTTCCACGCAGCTCCAATTCGTATTGTTGGAGTTAATGCCAAGCCATGTTTCGGAAGATGATATGCCGCCCGTAAGTCTCCGACATGGTTTAACGACTACTATCCAACGTACCCAAGAGTTTACGTGCCCTTTGAAGTACGGAAACACTTTTGGAATTTTGATCCTCCTAAATATATGTACATATATACATCTTCAAAGGCTAACAAAAAGTATAAAAAATATTCTACTTTCAACGTAATTACACCCATTGTACCTATTTGGTTGTAATAAATAATTTGAATACACGTCGCCACATTGTGGAACGTGTTTACGTGTTGGCTGTTTGAAACGAATTAAACAAAATACCAACCCACATTTCAAGTGAGCTGGTATGTGTTACGCCATATTTTTATCGTTGAATCTAGTTCTAGTTGTATTATTGATCGAAGCGTCATCCTGATGGTAAATTCATATCTGTGACAGGTTTAATATATGGTGGTTAATGATGGTACCTCTCATTATCCTTGGTGGTGTAGTCAACTACCAGCGCCGCGCTGCCTGGCCGGCTGTGGCTGCCAGAGTCTCGGGAACTGCTCCTGGTAAAAAAAAATAAACTTTTAACTAATATCTCTTAACACAAAACCATAAATAAGAAAGCCTTAAAAAAGTAGAAAAAAGTTTACCACAAAATACAGGCCTTAGGATGACATAAATCTTCGGATGGTATAAAAAATTCCAACCCTTGGGTTGGCCACTCACCCGTCCACCGGTGCATGCTGGAGTAGCATGATGAAATGAAGCATGCATTGCCAGTTAATTAAGAAAAGAAAAATGCTTGAAAAAAGCGTGCAATCTAAATTTAATTGGGCCTGTATGCGGTACATTTGCTAAAGAGAGCAATAGCATTCATCATTGCTATCCATAACTATCCCACTACTGGGCTTGGGTCTCCATTCACAATGTGAGTGGTACCCTTCCCAAAAAGAAGATCATATTCATATCAAATTACCTTCTCCGCTGATTCTCTTCCCGCGGCAAGTATATGTCCTCATAATGGTGATCCCGGCGCGCAGCTTCCGCTCCGCTGTCACTGTCAGATTGCTCCGGTGGCGGCACCTCTGTAGTGCCGTGCACTTCCGCTTTTACTGCCAAAACAATTTATAATGAAATATTTACCAATAAATTGTCATAAAATCCCCGGTGCCTTAACATGAGATCCCGGAAAATCTGTATATGCGAATGGCTGCCCAGGCCAGTTGAATGGCTAGAAGTCTCACATAACCCGAAACCTCTAAGTTCGGGTTTCTTGTAAACATTTCCCCTCCAAAAAAGCTACCAATAAAATGAAAAGCATTCATCGCTCATCAACTTCGATCGGAAATAATCGGAAAAGTTATGCAACAGGAGGTGGACAAGACGGGCGAATGTAGCCAAAATTTCATGAACGTTTCTGTGATCAGCGGGCACCTAAAGCCGTCGGCCTCGATTGTAATCGCTAAGCCATGTCAAACTTTCGCATGAAATCTTATGACAATATGATCACTAACTCTCTACCATTCTGCACTGGACCAGCATGGTGGAAAAAGGTCTTTACCTCCCTTGTAAAAGGAAAGACCACATTAGTGAACCTCATTAATAGTCTCAATTGTGAGCTATGGGTTAAACCACACTAACTAATCTTTAAAAATGCCACAACTCCCTCTACCAATTTAAAATCACGTTGTGAAATTCTAGGTCTATTCGTCCAGGTCTCTTTGATAACTTATGAAACTGAATCAGATCTAATACAAGAGATTCATCAAAAGATACCATATTTTTCTAATTAATCCCCTCAACAGCATATCGAAACTCCACTCAAATCTTTTACCAAAATTAATTACATACCAGTCATGGTGGGAGCCTCTTGACCTTCAGCAGGCACCCTGGGTCCAGGTGATCGCGTGTGGAACAAATCCCTGACGCGCTGGTACAAGGCAGCTGGAGCTCCCGAGTTGTTGTTGTGGAGGAACCAGCCTCCGTTGGTGTGGGAATGTGTGTGGTTTGACGTATCTGCTTCTGACGCTGAACATGCTGAAATAGAGAAAGAGAATTAGAGCGAAGAAATAAAAGAAACTCGTATGAGTACAAGAACATCATTATCATATTATTAATCCTAATAATATTATAAATGCGAAAGTTTATGAAGATAGATGGAGAAGGATGGATATTTGTTTCTCTTTCACGTAAACTACTGAATAGATCTGAATTAAATTTGGCATAGGTATAGACTATAGTCTGGAATAATATATAGCCTACTTTTTATTAATACAGCACGCAAATCCCGGGCGGTATAGAAGAAAATCATAACAATTACAATACAGGTCTGAGAAGTGTCCGGTTGTGAAAACTTTCAGTAAGTCATCATCATCATCATCATCTCAACCCATCACGGCCCACTATTGAACACGAGTCTCTTCTCTGAATGAGAAGGTTAAAGTCATACTCCACGACGCTAGCTAAGTGCGGAT
>DWJZ01007458.1:0-12096 GCA_018249125.1 Asbolis capucinus
TTGGACGAAGCCGCGGGCGGACCCTAGTTTTATAGTCTTGTTTGTATGTCGGCACAGATAAAGAATATATATTTTTTAAATTCGACAGATTAGTGCTTGACAGCGATCCTGCCTGGTGGTCTTAGATGGTAAAGCGCACTAATTTAGTAAAAACCTATTCACTCTTGACTTGAAGACACATTGTAATCGAACGGGAACACCGACACGGTCCTTATTCCAGTACTTCGCAGTACGTCAGGAAGACGCAAAACGCGTTCGTACTGGTGGAGTGTCGACGACGAAGGGATAGGTACCCGCCGTGCGCCGGCTCGTTCAATGATGGAATGGGGATGTGGGAATTACATATATATTAGTCTGGAATAACACCTAGCCTATTTTTGATCAACATACTACGCGGGCAAAGCTTTGGGCGGATCCTAGTGAATAATATTTCTGTTTGTATGTTCGTCCTGTCTGTACGTTCTAAGGTCTATCCGTACCTCATAGTCATGTCAATGCCGGAAGACCGAAGCTCATCGTTCTCTTGGGAGGCGCGATGCGGGTGGGTTTAGAGATCGGACTCGCATTGTGTTGTGGGTACTCACGATGTTAAGATTACAACTCATTTGGCTGTGTAGGTACGTTTGTTACCTTGCTATTATGTTTTTTTACCTCAAATAAGTTAGCGCTTGACTTCGATCCCACCTGATGGTAAGTGGCTATGATGTCTTTGATGGTAAAACGCACTTAGAAGCATATTCACTCTTGACTTGAAGACTTTTACATTGTAACGAACAGAAATACCGACGCGGACAAGTTATTCCAGTATGTATAATACGATTATAAGTATACGTCCTGTATAAATATTTTGCAAGAGACAAACGGTTGATTCTTTAAATTTTTGTGTCGCAGATAAACATTTGTTCGTGGGTCATTAGTGTCAATGCCACTAAATATAGGAGTTTTTCAAAATGGATATAGATTAAAAAAAAAATGGCGTTTTTAAGTTTATGTGTAGGTAACTAGAATAAATATTTTTTTGAGTTTTTGATTTTTAAAAACGGGATGGTTTAACGTGCCCTCTGAAGCACTATTGTTATATTCTAGTAAAGCCGATGTAGATAGGAATTGCCTACCGAGACTTTAGGCAACATCGCGGGATTGGTTATGGATTTAAAATCCGTAACCAATTTTATAAGAATTCATAAATAATGTGTATCTTCTGACGTTCATTGAGTGAGCTCGATGTTCATATGATGAAATAAAATATTTTGACTTTGACTTTGCACGAAAGCAGTAAAGAACTCTTCAGATTTTTTTGTTGACAATATTGCAGTATACTGCTCATTAAAAATACAAGAATGAAATATTTCAAAAATATTCCTAGACCAGTAACGGAACTGACGAATTTACATAGAAATGTTTAAAAATAATAACGAATAAAGTGAACAGATTGAACCAAAAATAACAAAATGACCATAATGTACGACATATCTAACGCCCGAGAGTCCGCTATCAAAATATCTTAGTATTTAATTTAGGGGTCGGCAACCTTTTTTTTAGTTATTTATTTATTTTATATTTATGTCACCTCTTATAAAAAGTTTGCATTGTAATACATTTACAGATATAGAATACATTTATATTGTAATAGAACGAGATTATCTACACGGGCAACTTATTTCAGTCCTTCGCGGTACGGGTGTTAAAGACGAGGCGAAGCGCGTCTTTTGTACTGGCGGGATGTTAACGACGAAGGGATGGATGTCCGCCGTGCGTCGGCTCGTTCGATGATGGAATGGGGATGGGAGAATTAAATCGTGCAATTCCTGTGCACACTCCAAAGTGTATCCTGTTTTCTTATAAGGGCCACAAATGTTATGAAGACATTTGAACGAGCCCATTTCATATGTCGTCGTCGGGACGATCACAAGACACGCCAAGTTGGACGCAACTTTAACGCCAAACACGATGGTGTAATTGGTGTCTGTGGCGTAATGGTATTTGGCCTGTATGTGGCCCCCGGACCGCGGGTTACCGACTCCTGGTTAACGAATTCGGCAGACTTTTTAAAATTCAACTTCACACCCACTGCATCAGAATGCAGCCCACGGTAGGCGCTTCAACCCACACGTGGGGTCTTCCAATTAGGCTTTAAACGACCTTGAAGACCATAAAACCATTTGGTGCATCATAAAACCAGATTGCTTTTATCCTTATATGACCGAGAGTACCTTTGAACGAGAGTCATCTGCAGGCCAATTCGTGCATCAATTCTCAGCATATATGGTGTTTATTGGCTCAAAAATCATAAGTTTCCCAGCTTCCACATATTAAGTACCAGTCAGAGGTATGTAACAGTTTCAGTTGTCATCACAGCTAGTCAGTTCTCTTATTTCTTACCCTCTCTTCGTCATCCTTCGTTAAAGGCGCGATTTCGATTGTAAACGATCGAAAAAAAAGTTAAACACCGGGTGCCTTCAGTACTAGAATGGTTTACCGCCAATATCAAACATTTTAGCATGATCCGTGCTTCGGAGGGCACGTAAATGCATCCGTCCTGTTAGATAGCAATCGTTAAGCCAAATCGGCCAAGTCCTTCGGGCAGCATAAGAACTTCCGACAGCTCGGTTGGCCACTAACACCTGCACCAATAAATAAATAAATAAATAATAAATAAATATTGCACCACACACGGCCATCTGACCCCAAACTAAGCGTTAGCTTGTACTATGGTGATCAGACAACTGATAAACATATATATTTTAAATACATACGTATATATGTAGATATTTATACCCAGACACACAGAACAAACAATCCTGTTCAACACAGAAAAGTTTGACCTGGGTGGGAATCGAACCCACGACCTTCGGTGTAGCTGTCAGGTTCGATAATCACTAGACCAACTGGCCTGTCAAACTGTCAAACATACTGCATCTGTCATACTTTATATAACAGATAATATGCGTTCTTTAATATATATACACAAACTGCGAAAAGTGCGTTTTAATTAATATATTTAAGTGGTTTTAATTGTTATATATTCTACATCACACAGGTGAATAGTATGTGTATATTTTTAGTAATTTCGCTATTACTCCATAAAAATATTTTCCGGTTTACAATGTCAGTGATAAATTTTATTTGAAACACATTCGGCTTGACGGGGCACAATGAAGTGAGTTTATTTTATCTGCACAACAACTGCTACTAGAATATGGGTCTACAAAATGAAAATATATTATTAGTTAAAAAAAAATTCCAAAACAAGCCCTTTCTAGAAGGCGCTGAAACGAAAAATAATTATTTAAACAAACCGAATCCATTATTTAACAAAATTACACAATTATTGTTCAGAATGGGTAATCTTCATATTGTAAATTTGCCATTTCCGTTGATCAGGCACTTAAACTTTAACTACGGCGGTTAAGTTGTATGGGTTACTTGTACATAATAATCTATATTAATATTTTATGGAACATTGGATTGTTGGTGTTAGGAGAATGGCCTCTGAAATTACTGGGCCTATTCGAAAAATTTCTTTACCATTAGAATTCATACTGTCCCAAATGAACATATACTATAAAATATGTTACTATAAAACAATAATAAAACACATCGTGTAAAAAATAAAATAAAATCTAGATCGTTTACACTAGAAACAAGCCAATGTACTTAGAACGCTACGAAACGTTCCAAAATAACACAAAAATATTTTCTTAAGAAATAAAGCTAATATAAAAATACTAAATCCGCCTGAGTTTTACCAACTGATGCAACTCGAATATTTGCCCCAACTCATCACCAGCAAGTTCTGCACCAATCAGTTCGTATTTAAAGTTCATTCGGGATCATGAGAGAAATATATAGTAGCTTTTACCGATACCGAACGTGCAGTTTCAAGTTTCGCCTATACTGAATTCAATAAGGGAAGTTAAGACTCACCAGTCACGTAAGGACCGGACTTGTAACAGTTTCTTCATTCAGTTAGTGTCTTTATACTACTTTTCTGCTGCTTTATTTAGTTTTCTTTTGTAATGAGAAATAATTGAATTATTATGGCATATTTTGTAGAAAATTCTGATGCATACTGTAATGAGAACGGGGGGAAAGAGAGAGATAAAAAATTGGTTTAAGTTAAGATTTTATTCTACTGGTCAACACCAATTCACTATCTATAACCTAAAAAAGATTTAAATAAGAAAGTAACATAAAGGTAAATTTAAATAATAAGCAAGGAAGGGTAAGTAGATAATTAGAAAGAGAAAAACAGAGAGAGCGGAGTAGATAGAAGGACTTAATAAAAAAGTAAAGGGAAAGAAAGAGGAGAGTAAGAGTTAAGAAAGAAGAAACAGGCAAGAAGGAATACAGAATGTTAAGAGGGAGAAAGAAAACAAATTAGAAAGTGTAGAACGATAATCAGGAATAGTAGACTGTTGACGAATTTTAAATTTAGATAATGTAAATTTTGTTGTAAACAGTCTTATGTAACGTACGAAGATAATGAAATAAGAAAACATCACTATGACCGTTTTTTGTCATGGAACATTGATTTTAAAATTATTATGATTATTATTATTTCCTTTAGAAATTTCGTTAAACGAGCATGTTCGTTACTGCAATCCATAACAGTACCTGGGCTCGGGTCTCCACTCACAATGTCATACGGGTCATAGTCCACCAAATTGGCCAAGTGAAGATTAGTGGATTTGATACTCCTTTAAAAACTCTTATAGAGAACTCTGAGGAGCGCAGGTTTCCTCATGGTTTCATTCTCCATAGCAAGTGTTAATCAACTTCTGATCCTCACGTAACTTTGAAAGGTCCTTGTCTGCTAATGTTTAGCATCTACAACTTTCTTTTACTGATGAACGTCTACACTGTTTTTTTTTTTATTTTATTAAAAATATTTCGATATTATATGCATTATATATTATATATATTTGATATAGGTAATTTTTATTGTTAATTTTTACTTTCGTTTGTTTAATGAGCTACTGGTTCCTGAAACGAAATAAATACTTTTCATTGCCTTGTTATTTCATTTTATTTAGTTCATTTTAATTCATTTCAGTTCACTTCAGTTTATTTCAGTTCATTTCAGTTTATTTCAGTTCATTTCAGTTCATTTCAGTTCATTTCAGTTCATATCAGTTCATTTCAGTTCATTTCAATTCATCTCATTTTCATTTAGTTTCATTTCAACTGCTGAATTGTGCCCAATTTGATGACAACACACATCGTCGCTCATGACAAGGCACTTAAAAGCGCAACGGAGTTCACACTCACTGCAGCATCTCATGACAAAGTTTTTGTCGATACATGCAGTCTTCAACTAGAAACTTAAATTCAATAAGCAACTTTGAACTATCCAATCACGAGAGGAACAAACTTACTTCTATCTGTTAAGTTTGAGCGTGATTCAAAATAAATCTTCTAGTAATTTGGAATGTTTTGGCAAGATGTGAGTTTTAGTTTAAATGGTGATTTGTGTGATACAAGTTCATTGCTACAAATAATATCCAAACGGGACAGTTTAAGGAGATCTGTAATGGATATTTCTCTTATAATTTAATAGATATCCAAAAATGTGTAGTTGAAGTCATCACTGCAACCTATAATTCTCCTACTACGCTCAGGTTTCCTTCACGATATGAGGGGTGCGTTTTAAATCGTATTTTTTAAGATTTAGTTGCAATCATATTACTATAATAGAGATAAGAGAAGTGGATAGTGAGAAATGAAGTGGAGGTTTTTTTTTTATTTAAAGTGTTATTGACAACGTCAAACTAGGGTTACAATGGGTGGGCTTAATGCCTAATGGCATTCTCTGCCAGTCAAGCCTAAAACATGGCAAGAAATTGTGGCGGGTTTACAGGAGGTGGCGAAAAATTGTGGCGGGTCGCGGGTATACGATAATAAACTAATAATTACTTATAATTAGAGGTTATATAAAATCAAAATAAAAGAACTCACCGATCACATCGAGGATAAACTTGTGGTTCCTCGTTGGCGAGACCTTGAAGTCAACACGACACCGATACAACGCTCGGTCTGTAGGTATGACGTCATGGATTCGAAGCGCAGAGTGTGGCATAGCATGCCATCGCGCTCGACCGGCGAGTGATGCATCCGCCCAGTGAGCTGATGGGCCCTTTACACGACCGTCGTAGCTGAAACAAAGGAACCGCTTTAGGGTGAAATGTACTTTAATAACATTGGGATAAGGACTAAAATTGATCAAATGATGTTAATTATGAAACGTGCAGCATTAAGGTGAATTCAATTTGTTGCAGGTCGTAACATAAATGTGATTACTAGTTTCCGAAGAACAACCATCCATCTATGATATATTATCTATGCATAAATACCCACAAACTTTCGCTTTATTAGTAGTACTTTGAGTTTTTTGGCAAACAAAAAAATTTTTCTACATTTGCATTCTAATTGTACGGCATGGACTGTACAGATTTTTGTTCCTAATTTTTTCTGATCTAAGCCAAACGTTCAGCAGAGTCATCTTGCGATACCTGCTGACCGTTTCCCTTAAGTAGATATTATAAACCTACATGATACTCCCACCAAGACCAAGACAAAATTCGTTTCTTTTAGAGCAAGCAAGTCTCTAAATCACCGTACAAAACACCCGTATGGACCATCTTTATCACCAATTTAGTCGAGTTACGACGTCAGTTACCCCTGAACTTTTTTTCTTCAATAGAAATGCACAATTTCTTTTCTTTTCATTCTTCATCTGATTTTTTATTGTTTCTATTCGACCTATCTGTGAAAACTTTCAATTGGCTTTCCTGGTTTACTTACAATTTAATATAGTATCAAACTATAGCTGTAACTTTTCCTGTAAGAAATTAAATAAATAAATATCTTTAGAAAACTCACACACGGCCTTCTGATCCCAAACTAAGCATTGCTTGTTCTATGGTGATCAGACAACTGATAAACATACATTTTTAAATACATACTTAAATATTTACACCCAGACACACAGAACAAACATTACTGCTCATCATAAAAAAGTTTGACCTGGGTGGGAATTGAACCTTTTAGTGCAGAAGTCAAGTTCACTAACTACTAGACCAATTGGCCTGTCAAAATCTTACTAAAGTATTGCCAAGAACGAAGTGATAAACCCACCACTGGAATCATCTCTAAGAATGAGGAAAACCCAGACAGAAGAATAGCAGAACTTAGTTGAACCAACCGAAATAAAAATAGTCTTTTATCATTTCAAACAAAATTGACTTCATAGTTGTTGAAATAACAACTAATGAAATGGTACCATCATTGTTAACATATTCGTAGTCAACTATTACAATACAAGCATTATTAGAGAAAACTCAAAAAGTGCTCGTCTGATGTCGCTCAAAGTTATATCAAACTACGTGACGAGTACTTTCGAATGAAAAAGAAATCATCAAAATCGGTATATCTGACAAAAAGCTAATATTGAACATAAAGGAAAATAAGAATTTATAACTCAAAACATACCAGATATCCAGATGTCGCTAAAATTGGAACTCGCGACAGCCAACAGTTTCCGAACTTAAAAAGATCAAAGTCGGTCCATTCACTAAAAATTTGTTAGGTAACTACATATTTCAAAAAACCTCCTCATATATTTTAAGTAGGTTGGCTGGCTTCAACCAATCGATAGCCCTGGATCTCTTTCCATACTGACGAGGCCTAGCATGCTCCACCACGTTGCTCCAATGTGAATTTGTGGACGGGTTAGTGACCAACCCCAGGTGTCCAAAGTTTTTATGCCGCCTGAAAGCCTCCAACACGGCTTAACGATTAATATGTAACGACAACCACGTTACTCGACGTACCTCCGAAGCACCAAAGCGTTCATGAATTTTTTGCCACTAGTGGTCACCCATCCTGCTACTGACCGCGCCCGCTGTTGCTCAACTTTTCCGACCGCTTACAATTTAACTAACACCAATCCCCAGTCACACCTACTAAGGCGTATGACAGAAAGAATCAGGAATAAAAGCACCACAATATTATGAAATATATGATTAAGGAAGTAAAATTCAAAGTCTTATAGGTATTATAGGGGCAAATTACCTTATTTCGCCCACATAGTAATAAAATACTTGTGTGAAATTGTGTCTCCACGTATAATTTTGTAACACAAGGCAACGAGTGCCTACGGCTTGCTAGAAAATGTTACTAAGGTGCAATATTGTTGAATATTTCTCCTTTATGATTCTAGATTACTATCGTACATTACATCGTTATGTGGAAATTCATGAACTTTAATGCTCGGCACACTTGCTGTGAAAAGGTTCTCATTTTATAATGAAAAATCTGAAAATTAAAATGCATATAGTTCATTTATATGTTCTATCCATTGGTATATAATATTATGTATTATATATATATATATATATATATATGTTTATATATTATAAATATGTAGGTATGTATTACAATTAAATATTTATCAATATTTAGGTGCATAGTGCACGCTAAATTTATTTACATAATTTTTCCATTCCTAGGTCTGCTGGAAGAGATTTCTGTTAGAAATAATAAAAAACTTTGTACAATTTCCATAATAACTATTCTAACTAATTGTATACGTGTACATGAATCAATAAATCAAAAAAATAATGTATGACGTGTTAGTTTATGAAAGCGGGCTTGCTCGCGTAGTAATTAAAAAGTAACCTAGGTGATTTTCAGACTAAAATCTATCTGTGTGCTAAGTTTAATGTTAATCGATTTAATTTATCAATTGCGATCCATAACTGTGATAGCCTAGTGGTTAAGAATTTGGCTTCCTACTCAGGGGGTCTGGGTTTGAATCCCAGGGCGCGCACTTCTGAGTTTCCGGAGTTATGTGCGTTTTAAGCATTTAAATGTCACTGGATATAACGGTGAAGGAGAACATCGTGAGGAAACCTGCATGGCGGGGAGTTTGCAAAACTCAAAATGTGAAGTTTGCCAACTTGGCCAATGTGGTGGACTATGGCTTTAACCTTCTCATTCAGAGAAGAGACCCGTGCTCAATAGTAGACCGTGATGGGTTGAGATGATGATGAACCCTTAACTATACCACAACTGGATCTCCTCTCAAAATGCAAGAAGTATCATCAATAGCTCAATACGCTGGCGCATTAGCAGAATTCACACAGCTTCAAGAACTTTATGAGAAATTGGAGTCCAGGTTTTCTTACGATGTTTTTGTTTACGGAAGTATGTGATTAACTTGTAAAACACATGTAACTGCATACTAATCTCTATTTCACTGCTAGAGTTTGGCTGATGAAAGCTGGAACGGTGATTTTTAACACCGGTAACATAACATAATAGATTTAAGTTAAAATCACGGTTGAAAAGCCAATTTTTTTTCCGATCCAGATTCTTCTGTTACATTTTGCAATTATTCGCAAGAGCTCCTGTACTGGGTAAAAATAGTCTATTTCTTTCTTTCTTCAAGTCAACACATTGGGTACTTTAGCCAAATTGTCTACACCTGTCTCCTTCAATGTATTGTCAGGCGTCGATTGGGTTCGTCTGAACTAGTCAGATTGTATTCATTATTTGGAAAATACACAAGAGCGCTCGAGAATTCACAAAAATATATGCCGTTTGTTTGTTTTTAATATTCAAAAGTTCGTATTTCAAGAGTGTTACGGGGTTCAAAGCCTGGAATCCAATATTGGTGAAAAAATTATTTTGAAATCAGGTCATGTTAACTTGGTTTATACATTTATTAATAATTGGTATCGGAAGGTAGAGAGCCAGTATATTCTTGGTCGACAAACTTTATGGATATCGGTGATGCTTGACATAGGATAAAAGTGCCCAAAGCACATACATTTGTGCCAAATACATATAATTGTGCCAAAAAATCTGTCACAGCGTAAAAGTTAACGCGATGGTAAATAATGTACGGTGATTTTTGAGAAATTATTACTTTTATGTAATAGATAGATCGTGAGCCGAATTCAATATAAGGTCGATTGGTCTAATGTTTTGCCAGAAACTGTTTTCTTTGGATGTGGGGTAAAGTTACATGGTCGTTGGCCGACGCGGGCTATCTATCACAAGATTGTTTGTTTATTCATTCGGCAAATATAATATAAACAGATTGATTCAAACGAAATTATATGTAACCCAACTCCAATTGATGACCTCTCCTCACACTGGAGAGGTCTACAGCACCCACCACGCTGCTCCAATGCCGATTATTGGGTTTGAGTTTGATATTTGACACGTCAAATGATGTTTTATATTCATACCGCAAATGGTTAGGGACGTATGATTCTACTTCCAAAAATAACTATAAAATGTATTTCCCAACTAAAAGACACGATTTTATTGTACTATAAAATATTCTAAGATCCCTAATATTTTGTACTGAGACAATATAAGCTGTTTTGTTTACTATTTTTTTATTTTATCATAACGAAGTATTTCAAATAACTTGTGGTATTCGATGACATTATACAAGCCGGTTGGTCTAGTAGTTAGACTGCTACACCCAAGGTCTTGGGTTTGATTCCCACCCAGTTCAAACTTTTCTGTGATGAGCAGGAATGTAGGTTCTGTGTGTCTGGATGTAAATATCTATATATGTATGTATTTAATAATATATATATATATGTATGTTTATCAGTAGTCTGATCATTACAGTACAAGCTAATGCTTAGTTTGTGGTCAGTTGGCCATGTGTGAGTTGTTCTGGATTATTTATAATTATTTTTTAGGGCATGTAAAACAGACTTGACTTTTATCTTCATCTGACATTAGGCCTTGGCAGAGAGATTCGGGATTGACAGATGGGCCACTGACTCCTGTGCAAATCGCCATTGGAGCTACATGAAGGAGTATTTTGGAGTTAGTGATCTGTGATTAGAAGAAGACATAGGTAGCCTGGGTGGGTTGGTTGCCCAGCAGTGCAGGATGTAGGGCGTGTCAAACAAGAAAACATACATGCTAACGCACATACATACGCTCGAAAAACATTACCTTGCTAACGCAGTCGAGTAAAAGTTAAAATTTTCTTTCAAAAGAAAATGTTCACTTTTCCATCATCAATACTAAAGCCTCTTTATTTTTATTAAGGAAATGAAATTAAACTGGCAACACTAGTTTACAATTAAGGGCTTGTCAGAAATAAAGGTATTACAGAAACAATCCATATCAATTAAGTAACCTTTTTTACGTAAATTATAAAAGCATTATAGCTTTTATAAATTGGAAGTATTATCGAAATTTTCATTATAACGCAATGTTATTTTTTAAAAGAAGTCCACCGGGAAATGTTGAAAAATATGACGAGAAAATTTTAGTTATCGTTTTAAGGTTCCGTAGAAAATTAGAAAATAAATATCACAGGACAACTAACGGCCATCTGATCCCAAACTAAGCATTAGCTTGTAGTGTAATGATCAGGCAACTGATAAACATATGTACGTATATATTTTCAGATATGTGGTATCAATCCATCAATGGCCTACTGAGCACGGGTCTTTCCTGATACTGAGGAGGCCTAGACCAAGGATACTCAACCTTTTTGATAGTCGGGCCAAACTGAGGAATGCTATATTTACCGCGGGCCACTAGTAATTCCTAGTTAATTACTCTGAGGACTTGAGTAATAAAAAAGTTCTAAAAAAATACTTGCGCGGGCCATTTAAAATCCGTTCGAGGACCACATTATGGCCCGCGGGCCTGGGATCAGCAGCCGTGCCCTAGAGCATACTCCATGAAAATGAAAATTATCTTTATAATTTTACCTACAAGAATAAATGTATTATTATTTGTGTTTTATCGCTTTTAAAATACCCCTATTAATGTCATTTAAAAATTATGATTCATGATTTGAAAAGGGGAAGAAAATGAATAACATTAAAATACCCTAGTAATTTCATTAAAATTGTGATTAATAATTTGAAAAGAAAAAGAGAGGAAGAAAATTAATAACATTAAAATACCCTCAGTAATGTCATTAAAATTGTGATTAATGATTTCAAAAGAGAAAGAGAGGAAGAAAATTAACAACATTAAAATACCCTCAGTAATGTCATTAAAATTGTGATTAATGATTTCAAAAGAGAAAGAGAGGAAGAAAATTAA
>DWJZ01007459.1:0-12094 GCA_018249125.1 Asbolis capucinus
CCGCGTTATGTGCTGATAAAGACCTGTGTGCGTTAACAGATGCGGGGGTCTTCAAGAGAAGAGTGAATAGGCTTTTACTAAGTTAGTGTGTCCGACATCTTAGACATCATCGCCACTTACCATCAGGTGGGATCTATGTCAAGCATTAACTTATTCTATGTAAAAAAACCCATCATCTATATGTGTGCCAATTTTCATCTTAATCTATTCAACGGTCGGCTCGTGAAGGAAACGCAAACATTTTAACATGTACGTCATCCCATTGCTTATAGAGCTTATAATCGGGATAAAACCTATCCTATATCCATTTCCTGGATGTGTCTATCTGTGTTTTATCGTAATGCGTTCAATGGTTAGCGCGTGATCGAAATACAATCATTTGTACAAACTTTATTTTGTTTTTAAAACATTTATAACATCAGTAGCATTCGTATGGATGTTTGTTTGAAGAATTTTAAAAGTCACCTTGAGTGTTTATCAAGAAAAGAGATTATAAGATTTATGACACATACATATATGTACATCTCTCAAGCCGTTGCGCATTGTAAAGTTGGAGCAGGATAGGCGAATCTTGAAATATAAAATAGCCATTTTTTCTAAAATGTGTTGAAACAATTGACAAAGACGTGCTATTAAAATACTTTAATGTATTGTATTGCAGGATGAATGTATCAAAAATGGGACATTCTAGAAACGATTAAAATCGTATCCAGAAACATACATATATAAAAATCAATGTTTGGTTGTGATTTTGTTTGTTTGTTCTTTAAACACTCTGAAATGGTAGGAGTTAGAGCATTTATGACTTCCGCAACTTTGTTCATAATTCTCTGGAAAAGGTTTTGGTACCATAATTATACATATATCGGACGCATGTTTGATGATAGGTAGCAATGCGCACGATGTACAGCTAGTTGATCGTAAGAACCAAGATGGATCAAAAATGGAATATTCTAGAAACGATTAAAATCGAATCGAAAAACATTAATTAAAAGTAGAAAATTCAATAACATTAATTTATTTAACAACATATTTTACTAATCTTATTCATTATTCATCAGCCAAAGTTCCTTGCAGCATCCTCTAAGTATTTTGCAATTAAATTCAATCTCTCAGGAGTGAGAAATGAACGAAGTTGCCTGAACGTAACAATAAAAGTTGTGATACTGCTCGTCTGTGCACAGAGAGCGGTTATCTTGCAGAATCCAACTGTCATCGTAGCTCCAAACAGAACAGCGGGTAGGCTGATTGAGAACATATTAAGGGCTGCAGATAGACCGCTGTACATTGCCTGAAAAATAATTGTAATTAAATAAAACAGAAAACAAAATTAATGTTTATAAAAATTACATATATGTTGCTTTAATTTTACCCCAGCTGTGGGACATTTAGTGATGGCAACGGTGACGGTAGAGTCCAAAAAAAAACACACGAATTGAGAACCTCCTCCTTGTTTGAGGTCGGTAAAAAGCTACGTTCTAATGTGAATTATGTACAAGAAATTAATAATTTGAGTTTTTAATGAGATTTGACACTAACCACTATTCTATAAAAGATTTTATAAGTTTCAACTTTTTTAAACTTGGCAAATTATTGTGTAATTTATATGTGGAAATAAATAAAATGGTTTTGAATTTTTTTTGTTTATAGCCTGAAATATTTCGTCTACAAATTGTGGGCACAAAATAGTTTAGTTAAATTTTTAATTGAAGTTTCGACAAATTCAAATTGACTCGATTGTTATAAGTTTGTTTATCTCGGCAACGTCTTTTTTAGTTTTAATTAGTTTGTTTAGTCTAATTCGAATCGGATTTCAAATAAAAAAAATTACAATCGTATCCAGTCACATACAAAAAAATCTCGTCAACCGCCTTAAGCTATGCCAAAGCAAAGCAAAGTTAGTCTCTCGCATAACCATATTATACTATTAAAAGATAACATCTACCATAAATTATGACTAACAATGACTAATAATGACTAACCACGCGTTTCATTCGTGAACATCATTCTGTTCCCTGTGATTATACTAGGAAGTTTACAGAGTTGTTAGTGACCATGTAAATACTCAATTATTGTAGTACTAAAATTAACTTGTGGTGTTTTACCGTTTTTAATTTTAATCTTTCCATTTAAGTAAAGTAATTGAACGCTATAAATCCATAGAAGCAAGGTTTAAACAGATTGATGAAGTATTTATAGGACTTAAATAATACTAATAACTGTCTCCAATCCGATCATGACTCGCTACTGACCAATTTCCCTTATGACTGAAGCCCTGGACAGTACTCCACCATCCTGGGATGAGAGGGTGAGTGGTTAATGGTAAACTGGGAAGTCGAAAGTTATTATACCACCCGACGGCCTCGGACAAAACTTAACGATTGCCATTTGACGATAACAACCGACACTGACTGCTTTACGTGCCCTCGGAAGCACGGAAGCGCTCTAACCTAACCTAACCTCGTACTGATGCGCCCGCTATAGTTTGACTGCTTGAACCTACACTACTGAGAGTTCTTCAAAAAGTTCTCAAAGGTGTGTGAAGTCCACCTATCCGCACTTGGCCAGCGTGGACTACGGCCTGTTCTCCTCACATTGCAAGTGGAGACCCTAGCCCAGCATTGGGACAGTGGGCTGCAATGATAATCCCCCAACATTCCAAATTATTACTATCACAAAAACCATTCATATTACTTACAGACAAAGCTGAAGATATACTGTTCGTTATTGAACTTCGAACGTTCGTTAAAGACGTCATATCCTGCTCCTCCAACATTGGACGCCTAATCATCTCGTATCCACGAGAGGCTGCCGTAATAGAATTTTTAATTGGCTTACGTTTCACGGTCATAATTTTCCTGTTGCTGTAATCGTGGTAGGGATAAGGAGACATTCTCTGAAACAGAAAGAAACCTTAACTGCGGAACTGGCAAGCTCAAAAGAATTTTAAAAATAACTGATAAAGGTGGTTGTACCGCCATCTAGTGTAAAACATTACAATTAAATCCAATGGGTACACTATACTTAGGCCAGAATTACGGATGGTAGAAATTTTGCTATTGAATACAGAAATATAGAATTGCTGTTGTTAACTATTTTTACGAAAATTAGAACGAAATCACATTATTTAGTTTTTTTGCCAATTTTCTAATGAAATTGATGATGTGGTTTTCTAAAACCTATTATATAAATAGAGAAAAAACAACGCTTTAATTAATGGAACGCATTTAAAAAAATGAAAATTCGATAATTTCGGTAAATATTATAAACTTACATGGTATGATGGAGTGTCATCAAAATCCAGTATATTGTTATTCATAAATTCATATTCCTGACCAAAAACCACAGCTAATGTCGACAAAGCTAGCAATGATTTTATCATCTGAAAAAAAAACAAAATATTGTAGTACCAGCTTCATAAATTCTCCTGGATTTGCAGAACAGCATGATGGTATCCTCAAAAAAATTGGCAATAACATACTTAATTTGTTAATATAAGTGATAAATGTAAAGGACACGATTCTTAAAAAAATATTCAAATTTAAAATGAGAAATAAATTCTGAATGAAATGGTCCCTCTACTTAATTTTTTTTTAAACTTAAAGATCTGAAGAATACATTTAACAATTTACAATAGATGATATAAAAATATCTTTTTTCAATTACACGAAATTCTACAATTCTAAGAACCTAAATTTATATTTTACACTTTTATATTTAAAAAAATATTTTGCACTTACCTTTGCTAATTGTAAATGCGCTTCCTGTATCCTAAACTAATTCAGAATAGTCCATATAGCATTTGTACAGTCTTTAAATACTACAAGTAATTTGTAAATTATGATTTTAATTGTGCAAGTGTTAAAATAAATGTAAGTAGTACTAACGAAGTAATCATCATTAGGTTGCAAGAAAAATTTTTTTTATTTCGCAAATTTGCTTATCTCATTATTAATTTCCTAGGTGTAAATAATTTTTTTTTCATTGATTATTTTTTTAATAGGATTTTTTTTTTATTTTTTTTTTATTGGTACTCTGTTGCGGCTGGAATCCTCAATTTTATCTACTGGCTATGAAACGATCATAACCCGGTGTTCTGATTGTAGGTAATAGAGAAAGTTAAGCATAAACGGGCGCGGGTGATAGGATGCATGACCGCTAGTGGCAAAAATTTCATGAAAGTTTCCGTGCTTCGGAGGGTACGTAAAGCACGTGAAGTCCGCCAATCAACACTTGACCAGCGTGGTAAACTATGCTCTAAGCCTCCTCAGTCATATGGAGGGATACGTGCTCAAAGTGGACCAGTTTTGGTATGAAGACAATTAATTTTAACCTACTTCAAAAAATTAAAATATTCTTTATTCATTTTTTTTTTTTGTACGTATTAAATTTTTACTTGGTGGTACTATTTTGGCGATTTTCTTTTTTTTGAAAACTGGTGCTTGTCATGTGTTTCCATTTAAAGAATTATATCTCAATAATGCATATTTTATTATTACTTTTAATTTAATTTTTAAAATTGATTATGGTGTTCTCATTTTTCATTTTATTACTTCTCAATGTAATTTGAAGCCGTTTATTTTTATATATTTTATTAATTGTTTTAAAAATCATCAGATTTGTGACAAACCTCCTCAGGAATTCCTCGCTTTATCTAGCAATGAATGATAAATAAAATATATTTTTTTATAGGTAATATAATTTTATTTCAGTTTACAATAAAACGCAGCCATATCTTAACCGAAAATCGCTCGTCTTCTTCTAGAAGGTGCGTCAGTAACCTTCTGTATCTTCTGATATTTATCAATAGCAGTTTTAACAAAATTAGCTGCATGGCTGATCTTCTCCAGCCTCTCAGGAGTTATAAGAGATCTCATCTCTTCGTGAATGGGCCCCACTCCGTGGAAGGTGATTGAGCAGAGATTGGTGTATGAGCAGATGCCAATGGTGATGGCTGAGCCGAGAAAAAGAACGAACATACTGTTCATGAACCATATGAAAGTCCTGCCAACGAAGCCGACGAGTTGCTGAAAAAAAAATTATTTGAATATGGAACTAGAATGACGAAGAAAAATTCTACAATTTCTAGAAAAGTCTAAGCGTTTTTAGAAAGTTCAAGGCTCAAATAACACGCTGTAATGGTTACTTAAATTATTCCTTAGGCTATACATATTTACAAAATGTACACTGAGGAACGTGTGAGGTACTATAAACGACTCTTATAGCAGCATTAAGTATTTTATATATCGACGACGGAAAACAAGGATATAATTTTTAAGAGTAATTCATAATAATATTACTCTTTAAGTAATACATTAGAGTTCGCCCTTATTGCTTTCCTATTTAGTGAGAAGAGATAGGCCCTTTGAGTTTTCCCTAAATTAATTTCCATAAATTTGCAATTAAAAGTAATAAAAATTAAAGAAATTAAAATCAGATGCATACCCTTGAATCCGGTACTTGGCTCCAGAGTAGACCTAAGGTAGATGTATCAGGTTCTAGGAGGTAGTCGGCAGGACTATTCCTATATAGGTCATAGCTACAACAAAGAATATTACTTAAACTTTCTCTATTCTGTGCCTTAAACATTGCAAATACACTTGGGTGCAGTGAAAAACTCTTTGTTGACTTTAAATGTTTGTTGTTTGTTGAGTTTTTGTAGATTTATTGCTATCGTTATTTGTTATAATAATACCACGACCGTTTTAAAAAGAGAAGCCAGAAATATGAGATGCAACGTATTATGTTTTAAAAATATAAACAGGCTTGTTCATCCTATTTTCAAAGAAAGAGAATTTATTAATCCTGATTATTCCCAGACAACTTGTCTAGTATGATGGCCATGTTTAAGGGAAAAAGTGTATCCATTTTTTTTGCTCGTGAGTGTACGATGCTCTAATTTGCCTCCACTAGGTCATGCTAGGAGTCTATACTGATATAATTTATTAACCTCTTTTGAGTAGCTACCACCAAATAAATCATCGTGTTCTGGCAGGGGACCTCAGAGCCAGTGTTCTTTTGGCCGATAAAACATTAGTGATATGATTGATTTTCCTGATCTTCATAAGCGATTTAACCTTCATGTGATTCGTCTACTCGTTTGTCGTATATGCCTCATTTTCACTTCTCATCTTTTCAGCCCAGAACTCTCCCACTACTGGGATTGGGTCTCCTCTTACAATGTGAGGGGTACATGCCTTTGATTGGTGGAATTCTCATACCTTCGAGAACTTTATGGTAAACTCTCAGAAGTGCAGGTTTACTTACTATATTTTTCTAGCAAGTGATAATCAACTTCTGATACGCACATAACTTTGAAAATTAGAGGTGCAGGGTATGAACCCAGAACCTGAGATCGAGAGTTCGAGAGACCAAAAAACCAATGATATGACTTCATTTTCAGTACTTACCCGTTTCCTCCATAATCCCCACCATACCCGTAGCCAGGAGCATAAGGAATATCAGGATACGAAACTTCTACGGGATTTGCGTAACCATAGTTAGCATCCAGATGATCCTGGAATTAAAAAAAGTTATTATTAATTCATTAGTAATTTGTGACAACCCTTCATTAACTGGTTAAGTAATTTTGAAATCAATAAATCTTGCAGTTAGAATAGAATTAAACCCTTAATTAAAACTTTGTAACTTATACAGATCAACTTTAACATTCTCTTCAACATATGCATATAATATTATTTCATATTTGTATATATTTTCTTATTGAAATTTAATATAATACTAACGAAATATTTTTATAAAATTTAATACAATTTTAATGAAATATTTTTAACATATCTTTTTTTTTACACACAATAAAACACAGAAAAAAGACTTAGAAAAATTTGTTCTTGGGCGCTTCATATTCCTAGTTCCAGAAGGCCTATGAGTGAACAGGTGATGTAGAAGTACAAACTTTAATACATTTTTATATTGAGGTTTTTTATTAGACTTAAAAAATACGGAGATGATTGATTCATCCCGTATTTATATTTTTACCTATATGTTCAACGATTTCTCAAAGACGGCTAGACAGATTTTCAAAATTTAGATGCCAGATTTTTTAAATCTTGATCGTTTCGGATCCTTATTAAAGACATGACACAATGCCGATGTAATGTCTGAGAAAGATTACTTACTATTTTGTCACCATCGACTGGCGCTGGTCCATCTGCTAGCATATCGTGCCTCACAACAGGTCCATTAGGTTTAACTGGTTCTATCCTAGCCCTGCCTTCATTTTTATGTTCCTCTAATCTGTAAACAGGATGATCCAGGTCTTGTTTTCGGTAAACTGCATTTGGTACAGCTGGATCAGATTTTTTATGTGTTTCTGATGTGTATGTAGTTGGTATTTCTGCTGCTAATCCGATGCTCAATATTACCGTTAAAACTAATAGCTTCAGCATCTGAAATAATAATGAATATTTTATCTGTTCTTCGAAGATACTGCGATTATTTAAAGATTACATTTGATCCGAACGACGCGGTTTTCTGTGTCTTTTAATATGCGTTCCACAAGGGAATGGAGTAGCTGCGTCGGTGTTCCCAGCTAAGTACGATGTGGGAGTCTTCAAGAAAAGAGTGAATAGGTGTTTACTAAGTTACTGTGTCCAATATCTTAGACATCTTCTCCACTATCCATCAGGTGGAATCGATGTCAAGCATTAACTTACTTTGTACAAAAAAAATTTGAAGGGATTTTAGTCAAATATAAACTCGTAGTAGGTATATAAAAACAATTCTATTTGTTTGGGGACGTTTATGGTTGTCAACTGCCATTTTCCTGCTTTTTGGGGTGTTCTGGGCTGTCCTAGGTTTGAGACAAATACCTTTTCCGTTAGCGTTTACGCTAAACTCTAGTTTAAAAATGTATGGGAATGACGTTTGGTGCAGAAAAATATGGCGTCTGTTTTTCTGCAACAATCTTCATGCCTATACATTTTTGAATTAGCGAAGAAATTTGTCGAGGGGGCGCAGGATAGTTTTTGCACATCGTGCCAAGTTTTTTAAAGACTAAGCATTTTTGCTTATACTAAAGTGAACAGACAATTGAAAAAAATACAAATATCTTTCGAAATACACTCTTATATAATGTTTTTATTATACCCAGACACAGAACAAACATTCCTGCTCATCACAGAAAAGTTTGTTCGGGGTGGAGATCGAACACCCGACCTCCAGCTTAGCAGTCAGATTCACTAACAACGAGACCAACGGTCAATCATACTTTAAATTCTAAGTAATATTACTATTGACTTACCTTAAATCTCTTTGCTTTCCTTACTCCTTTGAAAACTTGAAGGAACTGATGCGTTCTTACCTTCCCCAACCCTATATATAGGAATATCTCAGGAACGACATTACAAACTAACTTTATCTTCGATTTTAAGTAATCGTCAAGTTCTTTGTTTAGAAATTTTGTACAATGAAAGCCCGAAAGATAAGTATCGTCAAAGCTAAGGAATGTAATGGTGAATTTTGGTAGGAATTTTATGAATGACGTAATATGCTGGATAATTTTATTTGGAAAGTATAGTATTCAAACCAGACCCAGGTGCCAGACCAACGTTCAGATCACACCAACATGTTGTCATTTGGAGGTATAAAGAAGAAGAAAAAAAAAAGAAGGATTTATTTCGACACTAAATAATACGTTCAAAAGTAAAAATGAACATAACAACGTAAAAATTATATGTTTATATATTGACGCCGAAAAAGAACCACTCAGCTAAAAAGTCATGAGCCACCCACGACCCACACACTGGTTTTCACCGTGGCCCCTTTTTTCAGGTGCCGATAGGTCCCAATTATTTCATAAAACCTTTTATAAAATGTAGTCTATGTGTTATTTAAGACTATTTTCTCAACTCTCTGTCAAATTTCATTTAGATCTGCTCAGTAGTTTTGGCATGAAGAAGTAACAAAGTCCATCCATCCACACAAACTTTCGCGTTTATAATATTAGTAGAACTAGTTTTTTGCCGCGACTACGTCTACGTGGTACATCCCTCTCTTCAATCCCAACTCTTCAACTCCCTTCTTCAAGCTCCCTCTTTACTCCCTCTCTTCGTGGCTTCACAGACATCACAACTGAACAACATATGAATACAAAATATCATGCTTATGTCTTCGATAATGAAGAGCTTTCACTGCCTATTTCAAAGCCTTTTTCGCGAAAAAAATGTAGCTTAAATTTTACCTCAAGTTCTAATCTACCTCTGTAACAAGTTTCACTAAAATTGGTTCAGTAGTTTAGACCTGAAAAGGTTACCTTTTCACACAGAGTACAGACAGACAGAGTTACTTTCGCAATTATAACTCAATGGTCCGTACGCGGTTTCGTCTGCATCGTATGTTATGGATTGATGTTTCCAATTTTTTCACTAATTATCATATTCTAAACAGTTAACACAAAACTTAACAATTTTTTTAACCTTTAAAACTTACTGCTTGACCGCGAACCTGTCAGGTTGTAAGCAGAGAGGCGATTTTAGATGGTAAAGCACACAAATCATAAACCCTCCTTGGCTCTTCTAACTATTGGTGAAAACCACATCAAAATCCGTTGAGTAGATTTTGAGTTTACAGGGAACAGAAAAATAAACGAGATGAGGGTATATTCTTTCGTAATATTTATTAATTTATTAAATTGGTCTCTAATAAATAAATAACTCATTACAGGTGTCTCTATGCGAGTGGCCTCAAGTATATATAAAATTTATATATTTTAATATGATTAAACATATATAGGATTCATACATGTATATATATTATATGTGGTATTTATGTATTATTTGTTTATTATATTATATTATTAATATATTGGTTTAATTTTGTAAATTGATAAGATTATTCAACAATGTTAAAACACCTACCATAATTTTTCTCCACATCCACCCATTAGATATTAAATTTTACCCTTTGATTCTTCTAAGAGGTGGCATAAATATACAATAATATGTATAATATTTTAACAACAATAACATAAGATATAATACAACTTTTGTAGTAATTACTAAGGATGGTACTTTAGGAAGGAATTCTCGGAATTTTAATTCGTTGAATGACACATCGTACGTAATGTAATGTATTTTTGTCAACTTTTCAATAGTCTTTTATAACACTGTTCTATGGTAACAAGAATAAGAATTTCTCGCAATGTAATTACATTTTGTTGTCTTCGACACGCTAACGACCAACTATGTCATAGGAAGTCATAATGACTTGTGTGGAATTAGTCCTAAAACGAATTAGTTCGAGATCCCCGTGACATTTTTTTCACATGATTCTGACTAGAAGACATTTACATTGTAATCGAACGGGAACACCGACGCGGGTAACTTATTCCTCTCCTTCCAACATATATTTTGTCTGTGCTTTTGTATACGCCAATCTAATAAACAGCTTACCTGACACGAAATACGAATTTGAACATTTATTTAAGTTATGTTTAAATAGGTGCACAAATAGAAACGAAAGATCAAAGAATTTCATTTCCTTATCTATACAGCGAGGTCAGCTACATTTCTATACAAATATTGTAAAGAAGAAATTTGATTGTTTGTTTGCATATAGGCCCCGTAACTAGGCTGATTTAAAAATGCTTTTACAAATAGAATCCTACGTTATCCCTCATAGCGATAGAATATTTTGAAAACCTTGGGGTTCGTATCAAACTTCAATAATGTTAGCGAACGTGTGAAAAAACACCATAAATAAACGTAATAGAGCAAAGTGATGTACTACAGTTTTATAAAAGACATCAATATCTACAAATAATAAGCGATACCATAAGTCTATTACAGTTATGTCACAATAACTACTTAGTATTGAAAAAATAGTAACGCTGCGTCAATACAAACTACGCCGCATTGTTGGTACCTAAATATTAAATGTACACATATAAAAAAATTATGGTTTTCTTTTATCAATATGTTCGACGAGTTCATAGGTATGACATAAGCTATATTATATTGTCCAAAAAAATAACCAGCTTCATTAAAATATTTAAAAACACAAGCCTTAATTATAGAAGCCTAATACAAAGGAATACATACAATATTTGACTGTATTGTTGTCCGTTGCGGAGTTCCCTTGTCCAGAGCCTGACCTCAGTATTAGGTCATACTTATCATTAAAATGAATTGTCATCAGGACGGAAAGTTTATGCAAAATTTCAGCTCCGTAGTGTAAGAATAAGTTTAATAACCTTTCAAGATTTGATCCGAACATTTAATAAACAAATACACTTATATACAAATCTGTCAGTTAAAAGCTTGTAAAAAGTATTTTTTCAGGTAACTGGTTCTTCCGCAGCAATGCGGAGTTTCTGGTAAATAAATAGAATAGTACAAATAAAACAGAGACAAGAAATAATCGTCTTTCAAAACATTCATACTCTAATCGTGCCATTTTTTAATCACGCAACCGGATTTTTAGTGTTGACTTTTATTTTAAAATTTTTACAAGCTTTTATTTAACTTGCAGTGTATGTTTGTATATTATATATTTATTATGTGTTCGGATCGGATCTTGCAAACCTAATTAGACCCCTTTTAAACTACGGAGTTGAAAGTTTGCATAAACCTTCCGTCCTGATGACAATGCATTTTTATGACAAGCATGACCTGATACGTTCAGAATTGGCTCCAGACCAGGCAACTCCTCGACGGTTAACAATACAGTTAACAATCTTGTGTGTTTCATTGCACTATGGATCTATAATTAAAGATTGTGTTTTAACATATTAATAAGCCTTGTTATAATTATTAATCGATATCTTTCGATTAATCGATTAATCGATAGCTTTCCACTGCTCGTTATGAATAAAGCCTTAAAGCACTTATAACCTGACGGCGCGTGTCGATTATGAATGATCGAACGAGTTGAGTTACAACGGGAGGTCGGTAGGAGGATAATCGAAGTAAATTTAATGTTAGATTTTAATTAGAACCACACCTGACAAACACCAATTCCACTTAACTAACGAACTAAGAATCTCGGTGAAACGCATAGTTAATACAAAGTCAGTTATTGTTCATGACAGGCCGGTTGGTCTAGTGGTTAGTGAACCTGACTACTACACCGGAGG
>DWJZ01007460.1:0-12091 GCA_018249125.1 Asbolis capucinus
ATAAAGAGGATTTATATTGTATAAATTACTGTAAAAGTATGGAAAATTAATATTTTTTTTGCTTTAGATAAGTTACGATTGGTTGACTACAATCCCACCTGATGGTAAGTGCCAATGCAGTCTTCGATGGTAAAGTGTACTAACTTTGAAGAAGCCTATTTGTATATTTATGAAAAACAATCCCCATTTACATGTAAAATATTTCCGAGCATTTTAATACTAATAATAATAGTCTAGAAATTTTAGTTACATCAACAGTTTTATTCGCTGGACATGGCTGCGCTCCAAGGAGACTGAGGAGCAAGTAACCAACTTTATCCTTGCGCCCTTGCGTACTAGTAGTATACACTTCAATTTTAACAGGAACATTCTGAATTCGTAAACTGGAAATAATTAAAAGTAATGTTTACACTATAGGCCGATTATTTGGAATACCTAGTAAATTAAAGTATAGTAATGTTACTCAAAATTACTTTAATTTAATTACATAATAGTTAATTTATCTAAGTGGAATTATTAATATTGTAACACTGATTAGAAAAATTCGCCATATTTTAGGTTGTGAAAGTAAAGGACCAAAGGGAGGAAATTTACAGATAGATATTATATTTAAAAAAATATATGTACTTCCCAATGACCTTCCTCACTCTAAGCTATCAAAACTACATTACATTCACACCCATAGTAAATATAAACTCACCTTCGAAACCTACGTTTATCTGCTTCCCAAACAAGTTCTGCATCAAAAACAGGGGCATGAACCGGCACTACAGGGTCCGTTTCGAGCATATATCCATTGAGAGATCCACTTACCACAAAAGGTGACCTCAAAAAGCCAAAGCCCAGTCCTAAATACAAATAAAAAAAAATAGTCAATTAATCAAACCAAATAACGTTCAGTATTTATTCAGAGAAACACGAAAAAGAAATTCTTACCTTCCTTTACATGTAAAACTATTTGTATATTAGGTCCTCGTAAATCGTCCATGAATATATATGAAAGAATAAAAACTTATAAAAATTCAATTCAAACACAACGTAAACAAACTTTTCCAAATTCAAACTAGTGGCATTTCAATCAAATTTTCTTATTTTGACAGTTGACATATGTCATGTCATTATCATGACAGACCGGTATGGGTACAGATAATTAACACGAGATTAAAGCAACGATTGATATACGTGCAGAAATAGCGGCGATTGATTCGAAAATTATGAAATAATCTCTGGTAACAATGAAACTTAAGAACACTGTTTATACTGCTTTTAGTATTTAATTTGTTACTAAGACGACACGAAGGATGAAGGATCCCATGAGCCGCCACGCCTTCATGAGGACATGCACGCCCCCTGGGCTGGGTGAAATTAAGTACTGATACTTAAATTTTGTAATATGCTAGCTGACCCGACGAACTTCGTACCGCAAGACAATTTTTATTTTATTTTTTTGTTTACCTTTTAAACATCCCCTGAACTTCCACAAATATACTGTAACTAAAGGCCATTTAGTTGCAGTATAGATAAATATCCTAGATACCTTCTACAGCGCCATCTGCCAGGCTGATTTGGGAATCTAAACCTTCGCGCGCCACCTAATTGCGTACAAAAACATTCAAATCAGTCTAGCCGCTTAGGAGGAGTTAAGTGACATACACTCGTACAGAAGAATTATATATAAAAAGAAAGATAAAGTAACCTTCACAAAATATTTATAGTGAAGTTGTTTTAAAAGTATAATTTCAAATGTTGGAAAATGAAATTACGTCTTTTTGGAGCATTATTTGATATTAACTTTGCACTACATTACCCAAAATCTATTTTAGAATTAAACCTAAAACATAAAGCAATGAGCTATCTTGGTGGTAAGTAATACTGCCAATGAGATAAGGACCATAACCTATTTCTGCCTTAAAAATTTCAATGGTAATGCAGTTTTATCTGCTAAATTATAAATAATCTCGATTGGTCTCAGTAATGGGCTTAAACCCTGCAGATTTCAGATCAGTCACACTATTGATACGGAAATGATACCCTAAGAAAAGTTTTTAATTTGACCGATTTCAGTCAACCGTAACCACAATCCATAAAACGGGGATAGTAAATCAGCGAACTAAATACATTATGGTACCTTAAGTAATCATAAAATTTTAGCTGCCAATAAATACCTAAATAATGAGTTCTTTACCGTTGGATAGGTCTTTGAAAATTATTTTTGGATAGGGAAACCGTTTTGACTTTTGTGAAATTTTAAATTTTTTTGTAAACTTTTGTTTTAACCCTTTGAAATTTATCTAGTTGGTTTCAAACATCTGTAGGTAAACATGATAGTGGCCTTTAAATTTATTTTTATGTTAGTTTTATATAAGTATTACTTCTTACGTGTTGTTTGATACGCAATTGGCTAGTTTTTTATACTACAAAGTACCATAAAAAATGTTGAACAGTTTAAAGATAAAAACAATCTACGTATAAAAACAATATAATTATTGGATTAAATATTTAAAATTGTAAATGATTACAAAAAAAAAAATTCCGGTTATGAAAAACATTAATTACTATTTTTTCATTAAAACTATAGAAGATTTTGAAAGAAATCAATAAGCATTATATTATCTATGTTCATGACAATAATGACAACACGCCGGAAACTAATTCTGAATGTAAGAAATTATTAAAATATTATAATTTTAATACAATATTTTAGGAATTTGTTACTTAAATATATCTTAGCCATTATTATGTAATTGCTCACAAACAAGGTAACTCGTATCGTCTACATCTAATTGTATATAAATTTTATAATTAACTATATTGACTCGGTGTCAAAAATTTGATTCATTCATTCAATCAAATAAAAAATGTATACAAACGTAAACAAATAATTTCAATACAAATTATGAATAGTGTACATTAATTTTTAGAAGCTTGAATGCAAAAACAAGTTAGCTTTTCTCAAAGCTTGTATGGTATACATTTTGGAGGTGACATAATTGGTGAAAATGAAGAAATTCATAAGCGAATACAAGGCTTCACGCAGTCGGTCTTTAACAGAAACATCAAAAGAAAACCGGTAAATAGACGTTCCTAATTTAACTTTTCAGTGCCACTTTGTTTGATAAACATACAACTACCCTTTAGTCAAAGTTGTTTTTATTTGTAATTTTAAGTTCAAATAGGCATAAAAAAGTAACGAGTCGCTAGATATCAGTGTGCATGAACCTCGCGAACGAGAATTACAGTACTCAGTACTCCGCTGTGATAGAGGGCCGGCTGCCGACCAGCCGCGGATGAACTGGATCACCGGAGCGCGACGAAAAGTAATTTGTACAAAAAACCAAATTCAACTCATTGCGAATGGCGCGTTGTTCGTGATGTTTTGTCTGACCGCACAATATATCGGTGGTCATTGTTGCTAGACGTTTTTTACAACGAACGAACTTTATGCGCCGGTAATGTTCCGCGTGCCTTTGTCGTAGGTGGACTTTCGGTTTTGCTCGGTAAAGTTAATTAGCTTAGTTATTTTAATTTCGACGTACGTAGTGTTTAAATTGTTATAAAAACTTAAATAGTTAAAGTGGACTTGCTGGATGACATGGGTGTTTTCAAATGGTTGCGCCGGTAAGTACCAACGTAAATAAAGTTTAATAAATTTTTGTAGTGTCAGTAATTATCACTTTTTTAAGTCCCTGTTAAATTATATTGAAAGTGACGTCTTTTATCAAAATTCATCATGCAAATGTAGACACAAAGTCATTAGGTAATTTTTTATTGTTTTCGTAATTGTACCTATTATAAAGCATAGGTTACTTTTTGTAAAAAGTATTCAACCAGTATTTCCATAAATATTGAATTTAACGCAGAATGCCCTAACTAGATACCGTTAATTAAAAAAAAAGTATTGGCGCCGTGTCGAAATTCTTTTTCTATGACCAATTGACGAAATTCTCAATCGCAACACTGTAATAGGTATTTTGTTACATCGATCAAACAGATTTATTGGATTGCTAACACAATATACAGCTATTTAACATTATGATATAAATAATTAAAGTAGGTAGGTATGTGGTTGTTTTTGCAAGTTAATACTTGTTCATAATACCTACTCTTCCGTAATCGGGATGTGAAGATGTTGCCTTATCATTGTTATAGATGATGTAAGATTATTGACCTCCAAGTGAAGGAAGCAGTATCAATGAGGGAAATGGATTTTAAATCTATTAGAAAATTATAGGTACATATATTTTGGTAATAGTTGTCAATTTGACGTTTGAATTCGCGATGTTTTACGATGAGGCGGTTATCACATACTCAATTTCACCAACCAGAAATGTATACGCCTGTCATTAACCGCAAGATCAAGATTATAATTCTCATCTAGGATGAACTGTTTTTGGCAAATCATTAGTCCAATCTTATATTGGTCGGTTGGTCTAGTGGTTCGTGAACCTGACTTACGCCGAAGGTCGTGGGTTCGATTCCCACCCAGTTCAAACATTTCTGTGATCAGCAGGTATGTTTGTTCTGTGTGTTTGGGTGTAAATATCTGTATAAGTATGAATTTAAAAATAATATGTATGTATTTATCAGTTTTCTCATCAAATAGTACAAGCTGACGATTAGTTTGGCGTCAGTTTCGGGTTAGTTGACAAAGATATTTATTTTTTATAAAAAAAACGCGCGCGATAGTGTTTTTACAACTAAGCAGACAGTTGGTCACCTTGATGGTAAGAGATCACCGTCGTCCATGGACGTTAGTAACCAAGTGCATCGGTAAGCGGTGCCGTCGGCTAAGCAGAAAGTGATGAACTCGCTTGAAGGACCCCATGACTAAGGTTTGAGGGAATATTGTTCATGCTGGATGTTCCGACCAATAGTTATGATCAGCGCTTCTGCACGTCTCGATTTTATTGGAACTTCTCGATTTTTAAATCAATATTAAATGACCCGACAGGCTCGCTCATTTCCAGAAGACTAAGACGACCTTAACTACTTGACCATAGTATAGGATAACTCCGACATACTGACAAGATATCATATTTTTATTAAAATCCATTTCTTTAGCTATTTTTGCTCTCTATTGTTGCGTTAACGTAATTTAAAACTCAAAAACCGCCGATTATATACTTTGTTTTACTATGTTCCGCTCGACGAAAGAATCCCGCCTTTTTTTCACCCAAAAAGTTAAAAAATCCGAATTTGGTAAAAATAAATGAAGCAACGATGACAAAATATAAATTATAAAAAACAGACTTAATTGACCAATCACAGCGCATTATTTTGGAGGACCGCGCCTCAAAACCTCCACTCTTTACCTGAATTGTTTGGCAACAGATTGATACTAGAGGTCGAAGTGTTTTTTTTCCTTGATTAACTTGACCTTACCTGATGATAAGTGGCGATGGTGTCAAAGATGTTAGGCGCACTATGTGAATGTCTATTCACTCTGTTCATGAAGACTTCCACAAATCCTTTTTGGTCGATTCCTTCATTCCTTAATTTGATGGTAGAAACCTACTGCAACTACAACCTGCCTATCAAGGTAGGTACAATTCATACCTACCGCATCGTAGGCATCGACCTGTTTTGTTAATTTTATCCGTAATCGAGTCTGTTAATAGCTAAATCGATTAATATCTGAATTATCAGTTAAAGTTGAACGATTTAATTTTGTGTCGAGATGATAAAATGTTCATGGAACATATTAGAAAATATCTACGACTAGGGTCCGTCTGCGGCTTCGCTCGCGTCATGTTCATAATTTCATTCCAGCCTGTTCCAATAAATATTCCTATATACCGAAATGTGTGTGGTAAAATAGTATCCGATTTAATTAAATTTATGGTTCACAAGTTTGGTCATTATGACTTTCACATAAAAGGTAGATATCCAATGGCAGCGGACGCCAATGTAGCTCTCAAAGGGCAGATTGTTTTCCGACTCAATTGACATGTATCGTTATATTATGAGAAAAATTACATAAAATCGTTACAAATTGTAGCCTATATGTTATTCTGATGTATAACCTGATATTGTAAAGTTTAATCCAAATCAGTCAAGTAATTTTTCGTGAAAGAGTAACAAACATCCATACATCCATATTTACAAACTTTCGCGTTTATAATATTAGTAGGATTTTAGTTTTTTGGGCTCGGTATTTGAAGTTGAAAAAACTGACACTTATAGATAGTTCCGATCATAGGCACTTATTTGCTATAAGGGTCGCCCCATCTACAGCTGGTGGTCTGAACTGAAGTTCCATCGAATTTCTTCATGTCCATTTTTAGTCTATCTGAAGAGTTATTGTGATAGAGTTTATTACGAGTCCCGTTGTTATTATTACATAGCAATAATTGATAAAAGACTCATTCATGTAAACTCCGTATCATACCATATAAACTCGACGATTATGTATGTGTGAGTGTAGTTGCTAAATAGTGCATGCGGATTTGATTATAAATTTTTGATGTTGACTATTCATTGAAATGATCTCGTTAAGTCATCAGGCACTAGTAGTAATATTTTTTATCAGTTAATTGGCTCAGTTTTTTATTAAATACTAGATACCTACATATTTCATTTATCGCTCAATCGCGATTATAAAAGATACTTGAATGGATAAGCAGCAAATTAAGTTTATGCAGGGCAATTAATTGTTGCTTGATTTTAGAAGTGTCAAAATTCTGGGGGCTAAAACTAGTAAAAGAAATCTCTTGGGGTCTGTGCAGAAAAAAATAAAGCAGTAGTCTATGGTTAAGAATTTGCTTTTAAAATGGTGTTATTTAAAAATTCTAAAGCACTCATAGTTCTGCGTTTTGTATCGATACTAAGTGATCAACTGAGTAAAGGATTAGCGGGCTTACTCTATTGGAGGATTAGTAGCTAGTGACGAACACATCTTGAGCGTTTCCGTGCTTCAAAGGGCACGTAAATCAATCCTTATTGCTACCGTCGGATGGTATTTGTTAAACATTGTAAGAGGCTTTATGTTGTATGGAATCTTTCGACATGGGTTTTCGATTGTTATGAGTTTGCTACTACTAACTGCTATATACAAATGTTTATATCATATTTATATTAATTAGGATATAATATATATGTATGTGTGTATATATATAAAGGTATATTTGTATTATCTCTGTAATGCCTACCTCAAATTAAATAACATCTAAGGTGGATTGGTAGAGAATACCATTTTGAGATTAAATCCGTACATTGTAACACTTTAGATAATAAGGTTTTACAATAAAGATTAATTAAACCTCTCCACCAATCTGTATTTATTCACTGTGGAGTGGTGTGTGGTGTATGCTCTAGTATCCTCAGTTACTGTGAGATAATCGTACTCAGTGGTGTGCTGAATTTAAACATACTAAAACTATGGTGTTTTTAAGCCTGTTTGTCCGTCATACAAGTAACATGTTTTTCTAAGTAATATTGCATGATGGTATGTTCGGCCGCTGACTCTAGCTCGTAAGGCTTATCGCGGTCATCAGGAAAAGATACCTGAAATATTACTAAGGAATAATTGCTACCATTTTCCTAAGATCCGTATACAGGATTCTTAAAATGGATATGAGTATTGACTTTATAATATAATTTAGAATATTAAATTACTTATGCCAAGCTCCACCACCAAACAACTAGCTTTGCCTTTACGATGCCCTATGCTAGGTCGCCCAAATACGGCAAAAAACAAGGTCACATAGGTAGGTTGATAAAAATGATAAGATATACATTGAGTACGCATGCAACTTTTGTTTCCACATTGTACTTAAAACTTAATATAGCTAAATAGACACTCCATTGTAAATTATTCGCCTATAAAATAAATCAGTCACAGTGTACAGATTAAAAGAGCTAGGAAGCGTCAAAATGTAACATACAGGATAAACTTATAATAAACAAAAACAATTAAACTTGTCCTAGCGTTAATACAGTACTTACTAATAATTGTTATACCTATATATATATTACCAACTTCAAAATAGGAGTAGGTACTCATCTATGTAGATATATCATCCAGGTACTGAAATGAATCTCGAAAATTCTTCGATAGTAGATTATATCTCAAGGTTATCTCCATTTCAGCTTTATCCATTTTTTAATATCCTGACGACCATTTAATAAAATGTAGGTAGACCGAGATTAAACTGTTGTACCGTTGAATTGTTCCAATCGATGCTGTAACCTTATTGTTCAGGTCTCCACCTAAATCGGTGAATTAACATTGTTGAACGTTTTTATTCGGTTCAATACCAAGGGAATGGAGGTCACATACCAGCTATTGTGGTGAGCACCATTGCTGTGCTATTGTCGTTTTTAGTGCACATTAATTGTTGCAGTGGTGTGGTGAAGTGGAAATAACGTTACCACGCGTCTGGATAAAGCCGGTCATAGCTGGGCTTTTCGAATGTGCACGGTAAAATTAAATGTTGCACGGCAGCCCTATAAAAATTTGCAAACAGCGAGCAAGCAGCAAACGATCAGACTATCGCTAGGTGTTAAAAATACGTGATTGCCTGCTTAGCGCAATACGATGAATACCAATTACGTAGCAAGCGTATCGCTGAATTATCACAAAAATTTATTATCTCTTTCCGTTTGCAAAATAATTATAGACCCGCGGTTTTTTGTAGGCCTTTTAAATTTGACCAGTAAACTCGCGATTTATAATAATTATTATTGTTAATTTAGGAGAATATTGATTCATCGTTAAATTTAAAAATTCTTAAATTTTTATTTCCTTAAATTATAATAAATAAAAAAAATTATAATAAAATTAAAATTAAAAAAATATTTTGTGGTGTATATTAATTTAGTGGTGTCCGGCCTTTTACTCAAATGTCCGACCTGGCTGGACTATCCGGCCATTAGGGTACACAACGTGGCAACCCCAGTTGGACAGTAATGTAGGACATCGTAAACTGCGGTATGGTTACACATTTACGTACGTCAAAAAGCACGAGAATGTGACATGTGATTCAAGATTAATTATAAGAAATATTTGTATGATAACATTTTTCTTCGCCTTGTTTGAAAATATTTCGTTTGGTATTTGTTGATAAATTTTAACAACATAAAAATGGTAGATTGGTGGGTGAGTGGACGCGATGGTAGGTTGTGTCATCAGAAACATCGAAGAAATAACCGGCGAGTTTTAGGTCAAGAAAAACTGCCAGTCAAGATCACAGCCGGAACCGGAACTCAATTAGTCGTTTAACAGCAACTTGAAACGGTAGCTAGTCAAGCGGGCTTCACGAAACGATATTAATTGCCAGTAATTAAAACGATAATAATGGCAGTAAAATTAACGCGTAACTACCCTCGCTTCGCTTCAATATAGCTAAGGGCTGTACAGAACTGTTTAAATTGACGTATCTTTTTTTATTTCTAAATCATTGAATATAACAAATACTAAATATTAGTCCAAGTTTAGAATATTATATTAGTTACTTTTAAATTCAGATCAACTTAGCTTGTTGCTGAGATTAAGGTAAAAGTCACAAATAAACAAAAATACAAAAATTCTAAAACTCCTGGATCACTCAAATATGTCACTCAATCACTTTCATGTACAACGATCGATCAGCGACCTACTATAGTAGTAACAATAAAAAACTATGTAAAAGCCTACCAGCAAACAATAAATGTACTCAGTCTAAGATTGCTCTGTTATTTTGCCATTTAACACAAAACACGTTACAGAAATATAGGTTACAGGTGACCTAATCAAATTTCTTTTTCGATAGAAAATTTATTCGATTCTTTTTTTGACATTGACGATGATTTGGCATATCGCGTTCGTCATAGAATTTCTAAAACGGTTCGAATGAAAGCGTTTGTGTGGCGTGGTGGACTAGATTTTAATTCAGTTCTTCAAAGTCCTTTTGTGATTGACGATTTTCGCTACGATTGTCGCTATATAATAAGTTTCGTTCAGTTTCGCGCGTTTCATGACTATCACAGTCACTGGCCACTTTTTCCAACGAGATTAGCTGGCCGAATTTCGCTTTTTAATCTAGCGCTAAAAACTTTTAAAGATAAGTTATTTTTTTAAGTAATTATTTTCGATCAATAACATGCACCGATGCGGCAATCGGGAGAAATATCTTTGGTAATGATTGATGCCTCCATTAATAAATTCAAGATGAAGACATTGAAGATGTATTGTTTAATATTGAAATTTCACTTTCACCTCATTTGTTGTAGCCGCAAATTATTCTATTGGCTTCCAAATAACGAAAATTGATGGTTAGACAGCTTTATTTATGTAAGATTTATCGTCATGACATTAAAATTAGCTTGTAACGTCAGGCTTTCTATTATATATAATACCAAAGTTACATAAGACGTAGATAATGTAGATTAAATGAAATATATTTTATACTTATCAGCGAGTAATTTATCTCAGGCCTTTCTCTAATCTATCTGCATAATTATATTCCCGTAACAGTATTTGTAAATATAAGTGGCTATGAAAGATTATGACATACAAAATATCTATCCAAATACGTTGTCGTGGAATATTCTGATTCCAATAATATTACTGAAAAACTTTACAATATCAGTTTTATTTATTTAAAAAAGTATGGCTAAATATAGGATTTCATGTCGTTCGCATATTTTTAAGTATATAATATAAAATAATATATTATAAAATTAAATCTTAAACACTTATTACTTGTTGGTATTTTCAATATTATTTATTACTAGCGGCCCGCCCCGGCTTCACACGGGTATAAAATATAATATAGCCTATGTCACTCAGTGGAAAAAAATGTTAAAGCACGCGGCGATCCGCTGACCGGCCGGTAACCCCGCAACCGCTATGTCCCTGCATTTTAAATCTGTAATATCTTCGAAAATATTCATTTAAATTAGATGCTGTAAATTGCATGACCTATATTCAATTAACATTGTATTTTAGGTACTTTTATTATTATTATATTTTTAAATATTTTGTATTGCTGCATTGTTTAAAAATGCCCCGAAAATAAGCCATTATTTTTCGTAAAAAGTAAATGACAAAAATGCTGTTGATTATCCATAAAGAATAGACATATACCATCGCAGAGTTTTCTGTAGACCTTTTCAAGGTGTAGAAATACTTAATACATTATTTTGATAAATCTCGTAGTGTTTAGCCAGCGTTTGCTATGCAAGCGGAAAAAAATGTAATTATTTACGACATCACATTAGAGACCTCAAAAATTACAGTATTTCTCTATTCTATATTGATTGTTATTATACATATAAACCTTCTTCGTCAATCACTCTATCTATAAAAAAAACCGCATCAAAATCCGTTGCGTAGTTTTAAAGATTTAAGCATACTTAGGGACAGAAAGAGAAAGCGACTTTGTTTTATACTACATATGTAGTGATTGTAGATAATGGCCTATACAAATAAGTGAAAACATGCAAAAAATCCTTATATCGCGTAAGTTGCAGAAGCTATTGACAATAGAGCAAAGTGATGTACTGCTGTTTTATATCAAAATCTCCAAAAAAAGTCCGCGTTACCATATGTCTAACTGTCACATATCACAGTCACATGTCACAATATCTACTTTTTTCTGGTAACTGATCCTTCCGAAGTTCATAAATAAAATGTCTGTAGACCTCAAATATTTTAATTGTACCATGGTTTCGGAAAGTTGCCATAAGAAAGAGGAGAAAAAACTGCGAAAGAGTGCGGTTTAATTTGTTTGTTTAATCCCTTAATGCCACCTTACAACATGAGTCTTTGTTTACAGATTATTTAGAAGGCATAGAAGCTTACTCCCCTCTGTTCGTTGAGTCGTGAAAGGGTTAAGTCATAGAAAAATGTATGTTAAACGCAATGTAGAAGGTTAAGTAATAAGTTATTCATCCATAAATTAACATCTTGTATGTTAAATGATCCGTATCGTGTTGAAACTGATCCATCTCATTTTATTTACAAGTCGTCTCTTTTTCATAAGTTTACGTAATCATGTCACTTCTTTCAATTTGTAAAGATATTTAATACTAGTTTCCGAAGCCGTCGCTGGTTTGGTAGGTACATTGATAAAAAAGTTTACTATTCTAGACTATAATGTATCATTACATT
>DWJZ01007461.1:0-12089 GCA_018249125.1 Asbolis capucinus
AACGTTTAGAGCTAAATATTGGTGATTGCTACATATTTCTTGAAAATAATTCAAATACCGAAAGGTGAGGCTATTGGGTTTCTTTTTATAATATGTGTAGATAGAAAAACAAATAAATGAACAATCCTTTATTTCAATATTGACAGCGTAACGTTTAGAGCTAAATATTGGTGATTGCTACATATTTCTTGAAAATAATTCAAATACCGAAAGGTGAGGCTATTGGCGGTACTTTAACCTTTGGGACGCTAAGGGCACACAGTCCAATATCCTTCACGTACTTGGCGTTTTCTAGCCCAGCTTCCGCAAGAGGTTCTTCAGCACATTTCTGTAGTTCAGTTGGTAAAACTTTTAGTTGGTCTGATATACGTGATAACTGCGGATAGAAAACAACATTAACATGAATATGTAAATATATTATAACTTCTGCCTACATACATAAAATGTATGCCGGGGAAAATATTTTTCAAAATTATTATTAATAGTTTAGTTACATATTTAATATTTTTATTAAAGGTCAATCGCACTCAATCACTGCGCACGCAATCACTGCGCGCATGTTTCTAGTAAGAAACACTGTGTACAATGGTGGAGTCTATAAAATAACAGCATGGGAACCTTGTAATATTTGTGGCCCTCTTGTAAGAAGAAAAGCTCGCCGACTCGTATTTTAGATTGTGTATGTGGCAGTGACCACTAAACCTTGTATAGTCCATGGCACCTACAATATCGTTAATCGTTTTATTTTATATACTATTATTTAAACGCTAGTTTGTAGTCAACAATCCAATCTGATGGTACGTGGCGATGTAGTTTTAGACAGTTCAGCGCATGAGCTTATTAGCCTAGCCGTGTATTTTATTTTATATTATAATTTATTGTTCAAATGTTTCAATGTAGTGTTTTCTTTGTTAACATTATTTATTTTATTTTATTAGTCTCTCAATTATATTGTAACATGCCAGTATTAATGGCATTCAAACCCATTCCAACTTCTTAATTTAATTCTAAAAGTAATGACATTTTGCTAATTGTCATTCGAACTACAATTGATTAATAAAATAAAGTACATATGGTTGTTAAGTGTTCGGGTCAAATCTTGCAAGCCTAATTAGACCCACTTCCTCTTACACTACAGAGCTGAAATTTTGTATAAACCCTCCGTCCTGATGACTATGGATTTTTTTGATAAGCATAACCTGATACTACGGCCAGGAATGGTTCCAAACAAGGGCGCTTCTCAACTAATAACAATAGAGTTATGAAATTTTGTGTTTCTTTTTATGAGGCATCTATAATTAAAGATGTGTTTTAAATATTTGAATTAACCATGTTTTAAAAGGACAAGAAGCAGTATTACATTATAGCAAAGACTTAATTCCTAATAGTATTAGATACATCAATCTATATTTAAATACCAAAGACTCGAAAGTAGTCTGTATAAACATTCTGTTTATCATTATTGATCATGTTTAAATGTTAATAGTATTTTATTCATTATCAAATAGGTGTAGGTACATTAAAAATTCTAAGAAGAAAAATCAATAAATAAAATGATTATATATAGTACAGATTATATACCCCTAGTACAATAAAAAACTTGTAGAAAAATTAAGTATTAATACACTGTATCGAATTTAATTAAAAAGAAACTTACCAACATACGTACCAAGGCACATTAAAATAGAAAAAATATAATCTCACTTTAAGAGTTTCCTACTTAGAGTCCTTATATTCCTGCATACTGCAGAAGGTGTAATGGCTCTATTTATTATTAATTATGATCTCCCGAGTGATCGGCCATAGTCCACCACGCTGACCAAGTACGAATTAATGGAGTTCACACACCTTTAAAAACTTTATGCGGAACTCTCAGGAGTGCGGGTTTCCTCAGGATGTTTTCTTTCACTTTGATAATCAACATGTGACACGCACATTATGCAGCTTTAAAAAATGAGGTGCTCGCCACGGGATACAAACATAGGACCTCCCGTTCAATAAAAACGTTCAAACCACTAGGATATCACTGCCACGATAATCTATGATGGTTTTCGCAAGATGAGAGCGAGCTATCGCGCACATTAATTATTAGACATTTGAGACTTACAAGAGAAACACTTTTAATGATTACTTACTAGAGTTTCTTTTTGGGTATGATATGATTTAGAGTTAGTACGGATTTCATTTGTAGTCGTCTTGATACAATCTTTTGTCTGTTCTATAATTTGATAGTTCAGCTCAGTGCAGTTCTGCGTATATTCAGCAGCGGTAACCGTATAGGCAATGACACCGTCCATCAATGCGGTAATAGATTTTATATTATCATTAACTTCCTTCGTTTTAAGATCTGCACATTTCTTAGCTTTAGTTTCAACGTCATTATATAAAGCGACTGATTGTTTCTTAATTGGCTGTAATAGTAAAATAAAATATTAAAATGTATTCAACATGATATCTTCTCAGTACCTGATACGACGACGACGCTATGTAAATAAATATCTCAGGACAATTCAATCACGGCCTTGTGCCATCCCACACTATCTTGTACTATGGTTATCAGACCACTGATATACATAGGTGCATATGTATATTTTTAATACATATATTCGTATATATTTTTGTAAGACAGTCCTGTTCATCACAAAAAAAAATGTTTTGGGTGGGGATCCAACCCCTGACAATCAGGCTAACAGGCGGAAAACTCAATTTTCATTGTAATTAATGATGTGGTTTTCTAGAAACTGATTAGGTAGAAGAAGTGCTCTCGATGTAATATAAGATTGTCGACATGTTCGTATGCTTGTTGAAATAGGTAAATATTACTTTTTATGATTAAATAAAGCATAGTATATTTTGGTATGATAAACTAGATTATTTAATTATTATAGCAAATGTAATTGTGTCCATACTTCAGCACATTTCTGAGCGTTCGGTGTTCTAGTGCCGACTCTGTAAGCTGACGCAATTGCGTCTCTGAATGCCTTTAGACCCGCCGATAGGGATTCAGTAAATGCATTAACTGCTTTATTTATAGCGATGGCAAAGGTTTCAATAGTTTTTATAGTTGCACGTGCTTCATCGGCCATGGTGTTTATCAAGTTAGTGATAACATCTCTGAAAAAATAAGAAGTTAGGAATTTATACAAATAATGTCGTGATTGGAGAATGTGTACAGGCATTTGTTTGATTCACAGACTAACAGACGGCTGTCACCATCAATGATATCAATTAATCTATACATACATATATTAATAACAGCTGATCTGATGTGAATGCAGTTTCCACTGACCGTACTGCAATAAACATGTGTGTGATTGGCTTACATCCAACTCCCACATCTTGTAGATAATTAGGTATTAGGTGTTGTTTAAGCTGGCATTCGCCAAAATCCTTGGACATTAGGTATACATGATTCTATTTTGATAAAAATTGTCCCTATTAACTTTTAGTGTTTCATTAAAATCGATACTCAAATGAAGTAATACGTGTCAAAAAATCAGCAAAAGCTTATCATAACGAAATAATTTTATTTTTAATCTAAAACGAACCGTTAGTTGCTGCAATTACCCTAACATTAAATACAAAATTTAGAAGTCAGTCGAGATAACGAAAAGTCTACGAGTACTATACATTGGAGTCATCGCTCCCGTTCAGTAAAAAGTTCCGAGGTAACATAATTATATAAACGAAAAATACATGAGAACCTCCAACTATTTGGAAGTTGGTTTAAAATACCTTTCATCAGAGAGTGTGTCAATTTGTTTTGGATTTGTCCAAACCAAAACTGACGTATCTGGTTCTTCCTCCACTTTATATTCTCCTTTGTCAGCCTGTAGGAAATAAGTGGGTATAATTAAAAAAATATTTAATATTCTTTCAAATTTTTTATAAGTTAAGATTTGAACGAACGTTTAGTTGAAGTTTTAATTTTATAATAAATAAATTTCTTTGTACAACTCACACACGGCCATCTAAGCCCAAACTGAGCGTTAGCTTGTACTATGGTGATTAGACAACTGATAAACTGGTCAACTGATATGGATATTTTTACACCCAGAGTCACAGAACAAACATTCCTGTTCATCACAGATAAGTTTGCACAGGGTGGGATTCGAAACCGTGACCTTCGGCGTAGCAGTCGGGTTCGCTAGTCACTAGACCAACCAGTCAGTCTTATTTTAAGTTGTGATTAAGTAAACAAATAAAATGTAAAGAAATCTCACCTTTTTCTTAATGTCAGTTACATCATTCACCCAGTCAAGCCATGTCATTATTTTACTGAATAACTTCTGGCCGGGGCTTTCAGTGTGGAGGAGCTGGCTGTGGGCCACTAATTTATGATTTGGCGTTAATCGCCCTTTTTCAACGGCGCATTTGATCAATGTTTGAGCGGCTTCTAGAGCTGCTGGAGTTGGTTCTTGGTCTGAAATTAACAATAGGACGCCATACAGCTTGTATGCCTTGCATACTCATGTGTTCAATAGTTTTAGACAAGGTAAGGAAGTCGAACATTACCAAACTCAACGAGTGCAGTTTGAATACTTATTTATACTAATAATAAAACTGTAACCGGGCCATTTCTGTGCAATAAGTATTTTTTGGAAATTTCGATGCGGAGGTTTTGTTATTGGTATAGATCAAAGCATTTTTTTTTTGGATTTATTGCCTGTCTGTTCGAGTTTCACGCAAAAACCACTGTACAGATTGAGATGAAACTTGGCACAGTCGTGGTTCCTACAGGATAAAATTAGCATTGCGAACTCAGTGGACCAATTTAACAGAACTTTAGTATGCCTGGGGCTTAAGTAAGGACAATGGTTATAGGATACTTTTTATCGTAGAAAACTGCTTTGTTCCAGTGGTATAACAGGTTAAAGTTAGTAATGTAACTCCTGAACCACTAGACAACTCTTCTTCCGTAGCGAAACGAGGACAATTTCTAATTATTAATACAGTGAAACCTGGTTAAGAGAATTCTCTATCCCGGAATTCCAAGGTGGCGCGTCACTTTGTCATCGATTTACCTCCGTTAATGGGACTTTTCGAGCCTTTGCGATTTGATTTCTAGGATTTTTACGATCACTACTATATTATATTATTAACTTTTATTATTTACTTCTATAATTGGGACTCAGTAGTTCAAATGTACAATAATTTCTTTCGTATTTCGCAAAATGGATGCAGTTCCTTAAACAATACACATGGTATGTTCACACATACTCATTAGGTATATTGGTATTAATGATATAAAATGTCGACTTTATATCGGTTATACACCATAAATGATTTCGTTTGAAGTTAGAAACAATGAAAACAAGTAAGAAAATAAGATTAATATAACTGTTAAAGTTGCCAATAAATGCGATTCCATAAGATTGATTGTTGTAGCCTGGTGTGTGGACTGCAACTCTCGTCCAACCTCTTCCCTCGTATATTTTTCCATGACTTGCCACCAGGAATCTGAAAACAATATGGCAATGACTCCTGTTTTGTTCTTTTGATGTTGTGTGCGAATATGCCCGAATAGGTAAACCCTACTCAGCTACCCTAGCAGGAATTCTGACTTTCAATAATATGTTTGGGCCTTTATCTATTTATTAACTTATTTATTTTCAGTTAATTAGAACGGATAGACCAATTACACAAACTACCATTAAGACATAATTGTATCACATTAATACCAAAAGTCTAATAATAAAATGTTAATAATATAAAACTTCTTAATTGCATCTTCCACTGGTTATCAGACCTGAATTAAGAATTGACGTTTCTGTTAAGGCGCTTAAAGCGCGTCTCATATGACATTTCTGATTATCTATTTTTAAATATTGTGCTTGGAAAATTTATACCCGAAATCGTGAGGTCGTTTTAAACGTAATGTTATAAAATTAACATTCCTAAATATTCTTCGTTTATTTCGTTTTTATTATTTACTCGTCCTGCTCTGACTTTTACTGACCTTGTCCTGCTCTGACTTTTACTGACTTTGTCCTGCTCAATTAATAAAAATGTTTTCAGGCTTGGCTCAGGCTGTGCTCGCGCCTCTTATACACGGAGCTTGTTTTTACGATAAACTATAGAATTGTTTTTTTTGTCAGATTTTAAATATATTACCAAAATTTCGTAGTCATCCGACATGACAGCTTTTATAAAATGTCGAGACTATTGTTCCTCACCACTGGTGTCCAGATGGCTGGCAAATATTTCGCTCAAAGAATTAGTTTGGTGGTTCAACGGCATAATGCTGCCAGCGTTCTTAGTACAATGGCCCAGGTAGGATTTTTAGATTTCTTTTAAATAAAATTTTAGTTCAGTTTAGTTTTAGTTTAGAATTGTTTAAATATTTTGGGCTGTGTATATGTAGATTGAGTAATAATCGTATTTTAAAACCAAGGTTTTTTTTAAGTTTTTCTAAATAACGTTTTTCTAAATAAGTACCATGTACAGACAGCGACGAGTTACAAATAAATGTATTGTAGGTATTGAATATTGATAATATTGAAAATTAATATGATTAAACTAACTTCAGCCAGCCGCCTAACGACTCTAAAGCCAGTGCCACCTATTTCCTTTTCTCCCAGTACTTTAGTTTTACTCCCTCTCAATATTCAACGGTCCCTGGTTCTGATGCGATATATTGTCGGTGTATCAGGAGCCGGTTAGTGTTATTAGCTCCGGTTGCTTCTGCGATGTACAACTTCTCTTCACTTCTTTTCTACACGCGAGGGTCCTCCACATTTCCTTCAAACCTGATATTGCTAATGACTCTGGGTGACAATGATGTTTAGTCAACACTCATTGCACTGAAAAGCTTTTCCTTTTGGCTGCATTTACTCAAAATCTTCAATTTTAACATATCGTTGGTCCACACTTATAGGCTCTTATAGCAACGAAAAACTTCTCCTTTTGCAGCATTTCACTATCTTGTATAATTAGCTCAGCTAAGGGATCAGTTTAAAACATATAGTTATGGACACTATTGTTAGAATTTTCGGTTTTTTATAAGGCCGACAAGATTAGTGTGGTTTTGCGTCACATATTTGGCACAGGAATGCTCTATGTAAGGGGAATTCCCCCATAATATCTCAAAATGGATGATATACAGTAAAAGCTGTATTAGTTATTGAAACTTGTTTAAATCTGGCAAATACATACACAAATCTATTTGTTCTATTGCATAATCTTTCAATGTGATACTTTGAGGTGAGAAATTCATCTACTATTATACCTAGGAATTTAGTTTTTCCGGTTGTTTCAATAGTTTGACAATTTGTAATGGATATCATTATTTGCCTAAAGTTTGCTAATTTTGTCTTATCTCCTTTCTTTGGTAGTGGTTTTACAACCGAAATTTTTAATTGCTTTGGTAAAGTTCCACTTTCGAAAGTTAAATTAATTATATATTCAAATACTTCATACCAACCCAATAACCATAAACTATGGTTAATTATTTTTATGGCGCCAGTCCTGATTTCATCATAAGCAACAGAGTTTTTATTTTTAATCCTTTTACGATATATTTTATTTCGTCACCTGTGCATGGATGTAAATATAGAATTGGGGACGACATTATTTGAGTAATTCTGGTATTTTTTATTTAGAGTAACATTTATGAATTAGTTATTAAAAGTCGTAGCAATATCAGAAGGATTAGTAATATGTAAAAGTATTGTTAAAATTTATCGACTCTATACCGTTATAATTATCGTTGCTTGTCGTTTTCTTTTTTATTAGATTCTAGGATGATTTATTATCATATTTACTTTTAACAGTAAATCTGTGGTTGGTGATACGTTTCGCCTTATTAACACATTGTTTTCAACTTTCTTTATATTATTTTATTCTGTGATTGCTTTTAGTTTTATAGCTTTTCTTTACCTCCTTTGAAATCCATTTTGGCTTTCTGTTTCGGATTTTTTTATAACTGGAAAACAGAGCTTAAAAATAAGACAGAACGTATCGTAAAAAAGTCTAAAAGCTTCATGAAGGTTACTTTTTTCGAAGAAAGCCGAGAACGATTGACTATTAGTGTACTTTTGAAACAAGAAAATATTTTACGCAAGTTGGTTTCTCTTATAAATATAAAAGTAAAAAGGCGTATTAGAGTGGAAGCTTATCATCTGGGCAGTCTCTTGAGTAGACAATCCTAATGGTGAAATATGTACTAAAAAGAGCAAGTGAGTTAAAATTGTAATTATCTTTTAGTCTTTCCATAAAGTATGATATTTTTTGAAAAAATCTATATTCCAATAAAAACCTGTTGGCAACCCTAGTCTGAGTGTAATGTTATCTGACTCCATCGTGCGGAGTAATCTTGTTACAAGTATTTATTAAATAACTTGTTTATGTTTCCAACTATCAATGTCTGTGTTGATGTTCTTTAGGTAAGTTGAAAGAAAAGATAAATTTTAACAATCTTGAAGAAACACATAGTGACCCTGCTAATTCAAGCACCGCCCCCAACCGACCTTTTCTTAGTATACATATATATTATTTGAACAAATTTTCTAACACGTAGGCAGCGCATTTACGACATCACGTATTATGATAGTTTCGGGTCGAATTTTAATAGTTTGATGTCATTAAATTTAAAGAGAGCTAGTGTAAGCTCTCCCACTTCCCCCAATGATGGGGTTTGATAAAAATCCAGGACCTTAACCTATTGATGGCCCACTACTGAGCACGAGTATTTTCTTAGACTGAGGAGGCCTAGAGTTAACACGCGATTAGATGAAGTAAGGTTGGCCACAACGAAAGTGTCCGAGGTTTGTATGCCGACCGAAGGCTTCCGATATGGCTAAAGATTGCTATCTAACGACAAGTTGCTCCGGAATACGAAAGCACTCATGAAATTGTTGTCCCTTGGAATCATCCTGCCTACCTACTGACCGAGCCAGCTGTTGCTTCATTTTTTCGATCGCTTACAATCGAAAAATGCTAGGCTATGAACGCTTTAAATAAAAAAAACTTACGAAACTGCTATATCCCACAACTTTGATTCTTCGATGTGAATTTTCTGAAGTTCTCTTACAATTTTGGCGCAGCTGACATCATCAGTGCACGTCTGCGATGCTGTGTGCTGTATGACAACGAGGTCAACCGGAACATTTAGATTCTTATAATATTTCGGCTTTGCGGCATCCCAATCGCGTGTACCTATGATAGTTGGACAATCTGAAAGAAATAGGCCATGATATTACCAAGTCCTAGGAACAGAGATTTGCTGGGTTCTATAAAGTGTAAAAATTTTGTCTGAATCCAATAGTTTAAACTAGGTAAAATCAATGATAACATTACATTTAATGACACCATGACAATGCTTACTCTGGACTGTCTAACTTAATAAAAAATAGTTAAATTCTAATCATGATTAATGAAAAGGAATTTAGGGATTGGGCCACATTTATTACCTATAAATATAATATTCACTTTTTAAAATCTATTTAGATAAATCAGCCTCTGCTGAACCAGAGTTTCGGAATCATGTATTTCAAATGAATTTCTTTCGTTTATATGCATTAGTTAATTTGTTTTCGAAATGAAATTATTTCGCCATGGAGTTATTAGCAAATGAACCAAGTTATTAAATTTCAAACACCACTCGAATTTTTATTGTAAAAGTCTTAATTCTATATATATATATATAAAACTATAAATTATAAAAGTTCTCTAGGCTCTTTCGACAGTAAAATCAAATTCAACCTCACTGCACTTCACCCAAGATTTGTTCCGCGTGGGCGAAGCCGCCGGGCTAAACTAGTCTAATATATGTATGTATGTTCTAGTCACTTACAAAGGTATAGCTTTAGATTAATAAATATTGTAAAAAAAATTGAAGGAAATGTTTAAATGAAGTGGGTTAACATATATAGACTAACCTGCTGTCGTGTACTGTATATACGACACAAGAAAGAAACAAAAAATTAAAAACATTTTGTTTTTTCAATCGACCTTGTTTCGACCAAATATCGCGCTGGAGTGAAGATACTGCAGTGACCTGTCTCTCTATAAATAGTTTTAAAATTCACACACACATACTTACTTAACAGGTTAAGGAAAGAAGTGGTCCTTATTGACCGCCAGTGACATTTTGGCAAAATGACATTGGCGGTCCACCTCGACCGTTGTGGACCACCTGTCTATAACGACTCGGCCCGCTGATTTCTTAAGAAATGTGTAACAAACGTGGACCGCTATCAATCACCTAGGCTTGCAAATTTAGAAAAAAATTGCACAGGACTTTGAATTTATCTTAAATATGGTAAAAAAACAGATTTAGTTTTGTTTTCATACCTTTTATTAATTATTGTAAAAAGTTACGAAAATTAACGAAAAAGTCAGAATTAATTTAAATTAAAACGTGATTGTTGTAATAATTCTAACAGAAAAGGTTGGCCTTCACACAAAGCACAACAAGTCACTACTTTCTTTACACAATTTTTAGATATTAAATTTTGTTTCTTCTTATTGTAACAACCTTTACAATATTCTCGTACTTTATGTGCTGGTCCTTTTTTATCTAATTTATGCTGCAATCTTCGACTAGGTGTACTTATTTCATTATCTGTTGGGATATTTCTCGTGTCTTCAGTTTTAAGCAAATGCTCTATTAAGTCTCCCTTAAATTCGGTTATGGATTTATTACAACTAGTAATTTTTTTGAATAAGAAGTGAGCGTTAACTAAAGATTTTCTACCCCTCTCCTACGCATGCGTGCGATGAGCGACCGAATGCTCGCGCTTTCAATATGAAATTAGTCGACAGGGGGACTGAACGCTTTCGTTTCCCGCCATTTTCGAGGACCGCCGAATGGGACTGCTATATAACTTTACAACGGAAAAGCCAAACCATGACTACTGGCGGTCAGATGGACCGCTATAAAAAAAAATCTATTTAAATTAATTAAATAATTCATATTGGATCACAGCTATCATTATTTGACATCATTATTGATCGAATACCACTCAATGTATTTTGGCAAAAATTTACAAAAAATGCTCCGTCCTTGTACGGTCTTTGACCGCACATTGCTGACCGCGCTGTTTACCCGCACACTACATATTAATTCAATACATATTCATTCAGTACATATCACGTCACGACACCGGGCGATCGGGAGTACTCAATCATTCATTCATTACTATAAGTCACTATCACTCAATCTCAATAAATTCTCTACATTCAAACTAGACTTTCAATTATCTATCAAAGGTGTCCCGCGACAGTCCTTAACCTGTTAATACTTGTTAGAAAAAAAAACGACACCTTTCGATACTGTTGATTGTTCGATTGTTTATTATAACTTTCTTAAACTCTTTTTATAATTATCCGGATATTGGTCAGACATTAAACAAATTTTCTGGGTACTAAAATCGAATAGAAAAAAGTTTGCTCAAACTACAATCAACGAAACGATTTACGAATGTATAAACGTACGTTGTCATTTGCCTTGTCGCATCATACATACATAGTTTATCTGTTCAATTTTATAATTTTTTTTTATTTATTCGTTTGTACACACATAGAAGACACAGATATTATTTCGGATTGATCGTGACATCGCCACTCGATACAGCATGTGTCTAAACGCCTATAACTGATTTAATGATGAAATAATTTGCGAAAAAGACACCTAATTCATAATGTATTATGTAGTAAGAGTGCGGGCTAATATTGAATGTCGTTTAGAACTTCGTAGCGGTCACATGTTCAGAGTAACAATTTTGGCTCGTATTTGGAATAAAATAAAGAGCTCGAAATTATTATAACACGCTGAGAAGTACTGAATGATAATAATGTGCAAGGTGATAAAAATAACAAAGTAGTGACGAAGCATGCGCTATTAAGAACTAGTTAATTAAGTCATTTGTGAGGTTTGTTTCTAGGTTTGGTTACATAATCCATTGGTGCTAATCGGCGACGTTGCTACTCGGTTTAAGTAAAAAAAATTATGAATGAAATCTTCACATAGGACGTTTTAGTTTTGGTTAGGTTTTATATTATTTAGTATTGGTTGAAATATAAATATATATATATATATATATATATATATATCCTGGTCACGAGTCCTACGAGTGTGTCAATTTAAT